>OZ010606.1:7892562-7900062 GCA_963932145.1 Acanthosepion lycidas | reverse complement strand
ATACATATTTACATACAATCTATTCCTGATATCAAGCTCTTTAACCCATAAATATAGCATACCTTAAAACTATATTTAATTCACATACATATGTATGAATGTACATATTGACGTAAGTGATACTATGCAGTTATCTCAACATTTCCAGTCCTAACCGCTTTTATCTGTGAGAGATTACAAGAAAAGTATGCCACCAGGCAACACAGAAAGTAGTTTCTTATTCTAAAATTTGATAACTTTGTCGAGGTTCTTTCATTCAATGTTTGCATTCTCCTATGAATCCAAACAATGTCATGAATTCATGCAGTTAAATCGCTACAATCAAATACCAGAATATATTTTTGGAGTGTCAATTCCATAATGGAAAATATGAGGAACTTAAAGTTTGTGGCTATCAGGCATCTTTGTATTTTTTTTGTTCTTTCTTTCTTTTTCTCATGTAAGATTCATTCAGTTCTCGATTTGGTATCCATGCTGATGACACAACTATTTACTCCTGCCTTAATAGATGGCCTGATCAGTTTCATATTATCAAATTGGCAGCTGACTTAAAAAAAAATGACCTACAGTCTGTTGTTAAATGGGGCAAGGAGTGACTTGTGAATATTAACACTTCAAAATGAAACTTCTCTCTTCTAATCATCTGAGGGAACCCTTTCTACATATACATATATACATATACATCTCTCTCTCTCTCTCTCTTTCTCTCTCTCTCTATATATATCACATTATGAAATGGACAAAGTCCGACAATTATTTTAAGACATTTTTATGTTTAACATTCTTTTTATAGGTACAAATATTTAAGTAAATGCTCTGTTTATAATAAACAGTATCGAATAACATTTACCGGCCTGAATGTCCAAGAAATTTTAATAGAAAATATTTGTCCTCCGACAGGATTTGAACCTGTATCCTATACGGAACCGTCACATAGCCTGACGTACTTTTACCGATTTTGCCACAGTTAGCAAGGTCAAATTTACTGCTTTTAAACTTCAATCATTCATGAATCTCTCACGTACCTTCATGTCTGCTCATGTCGTATCAAATGTAAACAAATGACGTCACACATGAAATGGACAAAGTCCGACAATTATTTTAATATATATTTATATATATATATATATATATATATATATATATATTAAGGTTATGGTATTTCTGGACAAATTTTTGATCAGATTCTTTCTTATCAAATCGCAAAAAGATAGTTGTCTTGAATAGCTATTCTTCTACCTCTAATGCAGGTGTCATCTTTGAACCTACATTGTTCCTAATTTTCATAAATGACCTTCCTGATGTCATCAGTTCTTAACTTGGTATCTATCCTGATGATACAACTATTTACACCTGCCTTAATAGATCAGTTTGATATTGTCAAATTGGCAACTGTTCACAAAAATTACCTTCTCTTGATCAACTGCTGACATATTAATGTATTATTCCTGAAAGAACCTATCAAACTTTAGATAAGCTTGGGCTGTTGCTTTGGATACCTCAAAGGCATTTGACAGGGTTTGGCATACTGGTGTTCTTAACAAGTTGAAAGGCTATGGTATTCTGGATGAATTGTTGAACTGATTCAGTCTTTATCAAATTCTGAAATGAAAGTTATCTTGAATGGCTACTCCTCTAGATCTTTTTGCATAAATGCAGGTATTCACCAGGGCTCTATCCTTAGACCTACGTTGCTCCTAATTTTCATAAATGACCTTCCTGATGTCATTAGTTCTCAACTTGGCATCTATCCTGATGATACAACTATTTTCACCTGTCTTAATAGTAAGTCTGATTGGTTTGATAAGATCAAATTGGCAGCTGATCTCAAAAATGTCTAATGTTTTCAGCTGACACAAAGTGGAGAGAGTATATTGAATCAAATTTTTGAACTGATTCAGTCTTTCTTATCAAACTGCAAAATGAAAGTTGTCTTGAATGGCCACTCTTCTAGATCGTTTTGTATAAATGGAGATGTTCCCCAGGGCTCTATCCTTGGACCTATGATGTTTCTAATTCCAATAAATGATCTTCTTAATGTCATCAGTTCTCAACTCAATATCTATGACACAGCTATTTACTCCTGTCTTAATAGTAATTCTGATTGGTTTGATAAAGTCAAATTAGCATCTGATCTCAAAAATTTACTTACAATCTGTTGTTAAATGAGGCAGTGTGTGGCTTGTTAATTTTAACACCTCCAAAACTTTTCTCTTTTAATTATTTGAGAGAACCCTTTTTACCTTCCCTCGGCATGGCTGATGCTAACCTCCAGGAGAGTGATCCATTGTGCCTTCTCAGACTAACATTTTCAGCTGAGATGAAGTGGACAAAGTGCATTGAATGACAGAACTCCTGAGAGCCACCACCACCAGATCATCCTGGAGGAGGTTGTCTGTTACTTCTGCCCTTAGGTCCTCCTAGTGATTGAAGAAGATGATGATGATGATGACAATGATGATCTTGAAATTATAGCAATTGCATTTTACATACAGACTAATTTTCCCATCCCATGAAAAAAATAATATTTAAGCAATTTTACAAATTCTGGGCTATATTTTCTGAAGGTTTAATTTTGAGTTTTTATCTGTACTATTAACTCTAGGCTTACAGCCGTATCATGTTAAAACACTATTTCTCAAAAGATCACGGGTTAAACAAAGGTAACCCCGGTCAGTATCTAGATGGGCAACCACTTAGGAATACCATGTGCTGTAAGATTGGATGTGTAGGTGGACTAATGGATAATCACTTGGAATTGGAAATCAGAGAACTGAGTTCCAATTCTAGTCTGGTTAATTAATTCTTGGGAAAGGTATGAATACAACTCTATCCCCAGTTATGTGTTAAATATTAGGACTTGTATCTATAAATCATTATTATCTCAAAAACATACTTACAATCTAAAAATACTTTCCGGCTTTAAATAACCTGCAAAAGGTTGATAATTCATAAAAAATCGAATCAATCAACTCTATTAACACATTTAAAAAAGAATTCTGATATTTAAATAACTAAAAGTAAAAATAACCAATGAAATCAAATACAGCTGGTTTAAAAAAAAATGATGACAGCAGTTAAAAAATTTTGTAATTTTATTGGTTATTTGGTAAAGTTAAACCTCCCAGTGTCAAAAGGATGGTTTTTCCCTTGACTCTGCTATTATTTTAACTACCTTCACTCCTCGGCAATATTTATTGTTTGAAAAAGGATAATTAGAATTGTAATAAAACCTAAACATATGAAAGTTTTGTTTGATCTTGAGAACTGTGTTGAACAGCCCCGTAGAAGTAAGTGAGCCAGAGTGGCTTGCATCTGGTGTATAGGAAAATAAGGGTCTTACCTTAATGTGCGGCACATGACATAGCAAGTTTGCTTCGTGAAAATGGCATTACTCTCCCATCCAGCCATTCTAGCAGTATGTGCAGTGATGAGGGTTTTTTGTACAGTTTGGCATGCTTCCACCAATAGCAAGTCGTGTCGTCGAACTGGTGGAGGCAATTTGCCTGTGTAACCGAGAATAACAGTGAAGAACGCTGATTGGCTGGGGAACCACGGTGTTGGCCTGATAAGAGTGCTGGAGCAGTGAAAAGGGGGATAGAAACGCTGGCTATACGTAGTGACGTGTGAAGAAAGCGAGGACGGTGAATTGAACCAGTGATATTGTGATTTGTACAAGTGACGTCGCAGCAATACAGACTTATTTAAACTACAAGAACTGACAACAAAAATAATAAATACTAGTTATCTCTGATATGTCCTGGAAAGGGATATATTTGTTCGAAGTAGCAAAGTGGTTGTTAACTACTGTAACCAGGTAGGACAATCTAGCAGGTAACCGTAATGGACTGGTTCTCGTCGTAGTGGTAGGCAATAGGCGTAGGCAATAGGCATAGCCAATAGGCGTCGTCCTGTACCACCACATCAGTCTGTATTTATGGCTGACACCAGCCAACCATGTTACTGTGAGGGGGAACCCAGGTTTATGCATATTCATTACATCAATTTATTAAACTGTTTATTGACACTATTATATGAGAAAAAAAATAGCACCAGCTTACAACAACACCTGAAAAAGTATGACCTTCAACAGCATGAGTAAACAATAATAATTAACTTCCCAGACCAAAATACACTCTTAAATAAAGAATCAGACCTCACTTCCAGATGCAGGCATATTTTTTATATCATTTCAACTCAAGCAAGGCAATAAAGCCACTAAGATGTAAAGAGTTACTGTGTTAAAGAATATGAGAAAAAGAAAAACATTATTAAGGAGAGAGAACAATAAAAGAAAACAAATTAATGTTATAAATATATGTATGATAAGACAAGTGAACAAACGAAACAACAACTACCTCCAGTGAGACAAAAGAAAAAGAAGACGAGAATTCTTAATATAAAACTCTTTGTTGTGCAGATAGAAATGATAATGTGTGCAAAAAAGATTTAATTTCATAAAAGCTGGTTATCTAATATAAAATCCATACTTAAGGAGTCTAAGACCTCTCTATCTACAACCACAACTGGTGTAACCTAATTTTGGCAAACATGGATTTTTGTGCCCATAAGAAGATGGTGAGTAAAAAGGATGGTTTTTCTTTTGACTCCACCACTATTATTTATTATACAAACATTGGTCAGGTCTAAGCCTGAGACTGTACACAAACATTGGTCAGGTCTAAGCCTGAGACTGTACACAAACATTGGTCAGGTCTAAGCCTGAGACTGTACACAAACATTGGTCAGGTCTAAGCCTGAGACTGTACACAAACATTGGTCAGGTCTAAGCCTGAGACTATTTACAAATATGGGTTGGATTTAAGCAAACATTGATTGAGTCTAAGCCTGTGTTCACACACAAACATTGGTCAGGTTTAAGCTTCTGTCTGTATGCAAACATTAGACGGGTTTATACCCCTGTCTACACGCATACATCCAGAATATGAGGATGTGGTCAGTAGATTCTAGAACCACATAACAAATTAGTAGTGAACAGCTGCAAATGACTATTATAAATTTACTCATGTGAACAGCCATATTATATTTTGATGTTATCCAAGTTATTTCTGGAAAATTTGAACCAAACACTTTCTTCACTTTCTAGCCTACTATATGGTTAAGGTACGTAGATGACACCTTCATACTCTGGCCACACCAGGAAGATGTCCAGGTTCTACTGGACCATGTGAACTCAATAAGACCTTCGATACAGTTCATAATGGAGAAAGAGAGTAACAACACACTCCCATTCCTGGATGTACTAATATCTCGAACAGAGCATGGGTTCAAGACAGCTGTATACCGTAAACCAACATTTACCGGACAGTACCTCAATTTCAACTCCCACTATCCATACAGCGTAAAGAAAGGGATCGTCCGTTGCTTACAACACCGAGCAAAAGTCATAAGTGGCGACCCAGAGATGTTAGATAAAGAATTGGTCAGTATAAGTAGTACCCTACAACGTAACAACTACCCTGGGTACATGGCAGCAGCCCCCCAAAACTGGGATAGGCGAGTACAAGAGGAGGAGGAAGACAACAACACTCAGAAAACAGTCTGCCTGCCTTATGTGAAGGGGTTATCAGAGAAAATACAAAGGATCTGCGGTCCATATAACATCAGGACAACCTTCAAGAGCTTGACAACAGTACGCAGATATCACTCTCGAGTGAGACCCCCCATGCAGGAGAACATGACTAAAGACTGTGTGTACGCTATCCCGTGCAGCTGCGGAAAGGAATATAAAGGAGAGACAGGCCGCCTCCTCAAGGTAAGGCTTCAAGAACACCAGAAAGCTTTCACGCGAGGGGAAGTAGAAAAATCAGGCGTGGCTGACCACATATGGAGAGAGAAGGGAGATCACCGTCCCCTGTGGGATCATGTTGAGATGAAATAACTTGGATAACATCAAAATAGGGAACACCATTGGAAAATTCGTAAACTTAAGGAATCAGCACATATGCTAGGCCACAAAAATCTCCTGAGCCAACCAAGCATAGAAATAAATACAATATGGGAACCAGTAATAAGGAGTGCCAGAGAAAAGCAATAATAACAAAGTTGCAATATGAGCTCTGGTAAAAACATGTAATGATAACAGCAAAATTGCAATATGAGCACTGGTAAAAATGGTTGCTGAAAACATTAGGCTTATAATACCCAGAAATTCATACCCAGATGTCCTCAAAGACACATGGCACAGTGGATAAAGGCATTGGTTAGATCCAGTGACAAACCGAAAGAGTGTGAGTTCAATACACAGTTAAGGCAGTGGAGAACTTTCAGAGGGAAAATTACTGATAACTGACATCCATCAAACATGGCATGTGGAACTAGAACAGTCTACCCCTACTCGAAATAAAGGGTTCAGTTTGAAATTCCAACCTGAAGAAGGCCGGAGTATACAATGGCCGAAACGTTGTGACAAATATGGCGACAAAGATGAGGACAATAGTAACAATAATGTAATACTGTACATAATACCTCATCTCAGAAATATATATATTGATGTTTTTTTTTAATTGGTTTTACTCCATGTAAGGTAGAGAAGCCACTAAGACACAAAGGGTTACAGAGTGTGGAAGAATTAAGAGCAGAAACATTAATAATGAACAAGAAGAGAAAAGTGTAATCAGTATGACAGTAGACAGCAATTGACATTGCATTTAAATTTTTTCAGATTAAAGTCAGCTGGAAAGCATGGTGCCAAAAGGGATTTCCACAAGCAAGATGTGTGGGAAAAGGAACTGTTAGCATGGAACTTATGACTGCATCTCGTCAGCTCAACTGTAAATTGATGAGATTTTGATCCTAATCTAGTGCTGCAATTAAATTCATAAAATCTAGGTATTATAGCAAAGAGCTCATCTGAATAATTACCATGAAAGTATTTATAAAAAGGCATCTGGTGGTGGGACATTGACTGAAGCTGTGTTACCAGATCAGGACGAATAATATTGCTGATTATTCTTTGGATCTTATCAAAGAGCTCAACATAAACAGCAGTGGCATCAAACCACATGTGGCAGCTGTGTTCTAAGCATGGATGAATGGTAGACTTATAGATGTGCAAGATGCATTCTGGAGAGCATATGTATCTGAATATGTCTTCTATGCCTACTTTTGAAAAACACCATAACAATATAAAGTATGAAATTTATGAGTTCTTACTAAGATGAAAGTCTAAGGCAGTTTTTTTCTTAAGGCAATAGTGTCCTTAATATATAAAGCTTTCCTAATTAAATAATGTCAGTTTTATTGCCTTTTTTATTTTATGACTTGGACCAGATTTTCAGGAAATGTGTAACTGTTTGAAAAAAAAAAAGATGATTTACATTCTTCAATGAGTCCTGCTTTAACTAATAAAAAAATTTTGTGATCAAAATTTAATTTCTTCAAATTTCATTAAATTAAGTAAGTGATGATGGGATGGGGGTGGTAACAAATATGTATTTTTACCAAGATTTTCTTAAAAAAAAAAAAAAAAAAAATTTA
>OZ010606.1:7647097-7882097 GCA_963932145.1 Acanthosepion lycidas | reverse complement strand
TCTTTTCTACAGTCTTACTTCAAGTTTTTAATGTATTTTCGCAGATTTTTGTATCAAATTAAAATGAAATCCACTTTTCATTATCAGAATGTCTGGAAAATAAATTCATTTAGCCTTTTCTGAAATGAAACCAAGGCAAATTCTCATACACTCCTTCAGTATGGGTTAAAAATAAAAGATTTTTGTTTTTGTTTTATCCATATGTTCTCCATGTCAACAGTATATGCTTTTAAATTTGGATATAGAAATCCTGACAAAGTTTTTAAATTTTGACAATTGAGAACATTCATATATATATATGAAGAAAAATATATGGAAAAAACAAACAAAAATCCTTATATGCAATTATGCTGTTTTAATGTTAATATAATGTCAACGTCGGACGTTTCGGTCTAATAAACCATCTTCAAGACATATTCATAAAATATAATTAACATTATTATTGTCTTTGTCATGTTGAATTGATAATGTTAATTATATTTTATGAATATGTCCTGAAGATGGTTTATTAGACCGAAACGTCTGACGTTGACATTATATTAACATTAAAACAGCATAATTGCATATAAGGATTTTTGTTTGTTTTTTCCGTATATTTTTCTTCATACTGTCGGTTCTATATCCATATATTTGCTTACATATATATATATATTATAAATTAATTGATTTAAAAATATGGTTTCATCGCTATGTAGGAATTACCATGTTTCAAAAATGGAAACTATTAGGTTGGTGCAAAATTAATGTCGGTTTTTGACGTATTTTTTAACGTCAAAAACCGACATTAATTTTGCACCAACCTAATAAAAACTTCAAATTCAATTATATAATTAAATCAAAAGCATTAGTTCTGTTACATCTTCAAGCGAATTTTGGAACCTGTTCTTTCTTTTTTTACTATAATATATAGGTAACATGAGAACAAATAGAGTACAATTCCAATGTTTGTAACCTTTAATTTAAAACAGGGTTCAATACAAAGAGCAATATTATGTTTTCAGTGTAATATCCTCTCTCTCTCTATATATATATATATATATATAGAGAGAGAGAAGAAGGGGCAGGTAAATTTCAGCATCAAGAATTCTCTCAAGTGTTGGAATTAAAAACCAGTTGCATTACTACATACAAAACAAATACTGGCCAAATGACCAAAACTTATGAAAAAGTTTTCTTTATTTCATCTTTTTTTTTTTCTTTTAACATAAATAATATTTTTACATTTTGAATAATTTCCAAACTCACATAGGTATCTGTCTATCTGCCTGTCTATTCTAAAAGAAAAAAAAGATGAAATAAAGAAAACAAAACTTTTTCATAAGTTTTGATCATTTTCTTTTACCCTAAAATAAGATGCATTTTCACATAAATTTCTTTTCCTAAAATTTCAACTGTGTCCTATACTCTCTAGTGATCAATACACAAAAGATTATAGTGTGTAAATATATTAGATAAACAAACCGGAGAGAAGTCATCAAGAATGCTGTTGATAGACGTTAAACCTATTTGCTAGACACACATGCATTGATAAGCTTATCATCAGTAGCAGCACCACCCCTTTTCAGCTTTAGTGCATGTATAAAAAGAAACAGCTGGGAACATACTTGCTGTAAATCTGAAGATGGTAGCTCTCTTTCATCTCAGTCTGAGATCAGGATAGGACACCTAAATTAGCACTCCGTACAGTAGCCATGCATGGCTTAGACTATATACATCACTCATTCTCTAATTCACCAACAGAGTAAATTCAACTTTTCCTTTGCCAGTTTTACAGAGACATGCCTAAGAACATTTCTGGAATTTACACTTTCTTTCAGGAGCCTTTCCTTGAAATTTTCTCTATACAAAAAATGTCCCTGATAGAATAAATATTTTCATCTTATTTTGTTCCACTCTTTTGTTTGTCTATTTTTCTCAACCAACTCAACACTTAGTTCTTGTTCAGTACAAGACACCTTCTCAACTTCAAACAACGTCCCCAAACCTAATAGCAACAGGCTCAAGAAAAGTAAACGAGTTGATCGATAGATTTCCCCCCCAGGCAAGGTGACTCATTCTCACCTACATAAAAGACTGTCTTTTCAAACTGTCTTGCTTCATTTTGCACAATGTCATTCTTGTTGATTAGGTAATACGGTAGCATAAAGTGTTCAACTTGAAACCAACGACCAGAAGTAACACAATCCAACGATATCATTTGACATTCTAAAATCAGATTGCCATTATTTTGTGTGTGTGTGTGTGTGTGTGTGTGTGTGTATATGTACACACGCACACTTGCTGCAGAAACAGCCTAATCAATCTAACTCTTAATTTGGCAGATATAGAAAGAAAAACTACAGAGGATCTAAGACAAAAAAGTAAAAGAAATCAGCAATGTTTAATATTCAGGCCAGAAAAAGAAAAAGGAAAAAAGAAATGAAAAAAGAAAGGAAAAATGAAGAAGTAGAAGAAAGAAAGGAAAGGAAAAAATGAAAAAAAAAAAGAAAGGGAAGGAAAAAATGAAAAAAAAAAGAAAGGAAAGGAAAAAATGAAAAAAAAAAAAGAAAGGAAAGGAAAAAATGAAAAAAAAAAAAGAAAGGAAAGGAAAAAATGAAAAAAAAGAAAGGAAAGGAAAAAATGAAAAAAAAAGAAAGGAAAGGAAAAAATGAAAAAAAAAGAAAGGAAAGGAAAAAATGAAAAAAAAAGAAAGGAAAGGAAAAAATGAAAAAAAAAGAAAGGAAAGGAAAAAATGAAAAAAAAAGAAAGGAAAGGAAAAAATGAAAAAAAAAGAAAGGAAAGGAAAAAATGAAAAAAAAAGAAAGGAAAGGAAAAAATGAAAAAAAAAGAAAGGAAAGGAAAAAATGAAAAAAAAAGAAAGGAAAGGAAAAAATGAAAAAAAAAGAAAGGAAAGGAAAAAATGAAAAAAAAAGAAAGGAAAGGAAAAAATGAAAAAAAAAGAAAGGAAAGGAAAAATGAAAAAAAAAGAAAGGAAAGGAAAAAATGAAAAAAAAAGAAAGGAAAGGAAAAAATAAAAAAAAAAGAAAGGAAAGGAAAAAATGAAAAAAAAGAAAGGAAAGGAAAAAAGAAAAAAAAAAAGAAAGGAAAGGAAAAAATGAAAAAAAAAGAAAGGAAAAAATGAAAAAAAAAGAAAGGAAAGGAAAAAATGAAAAAAAAAGAAAGGAAAGGAAAAAATGAAAAAAAAAGAAAGGAAAAGAAAAAATGAAAAAAAAAGAAAGGAAAGGAAAAAATGAAAAAAAAAGAAAGGAAAGGAAAAAATGAAAAAAAAAGAAAGGAAAGGAAAAAATGAAAAAAAAAGAAAGGAAAGGAAAAAATGAAAAAAAAAGAAAGGAAAGGAAAAAATGAAAAAAAAAGAAAGGAAAGGAAAAAATGAAAAAAAAAGAAAGGAAAGGAAAAAATGAAAAAAAAAGAAAGGAAAGGAAAAAATGAAAAAAAAAGAAAGGAAAGGAAAAAATGAAAAAAAAAGAAAGGAAAGGAAAAAATGAAAAAAAAAGAAAGGAAAGGAAAAAATAAAAAAAAAAGAAAGGAAAGGAAAAAATGAAAAAAAAGAAAGGAAAGGAAAAAATAAAAAAAAAAAAGAAAGGAAAGGAAAAAATGAAAAAAAAAGAAAGGAAAAAATGAAAAAAAAAGAAAGGAAAAAATGAAAAAAAAAGAAAGGAAAGGAAAAAATGAAAAAAAAAGAAAGGAAAAGAAAAAATGAAAAAAAAAGAAAGGAAAGGAAAAAATGAAAAAAAAAGAAAGGAAAGGAAAAAATGAAAAAAAAGAAAGGAAAGGAAAAAATGAAAAAAAAGAAAGGAAAGGAAAAAATGAAAAAAAAGAAAGGAAATGAAAAATGAAAAAAAAAGAAAGGAAAGGAAAAATGAAAAAAAAGAAGAAAGAAAGGAAAGGAAAAAATGAAAAAAAAAGAACGGAAAAATGAAGAAAAAAGAACGGAAAAAAGACAAATAACGGAAAAAAGAAAAAAAGAAAGAAGGAAAGAGTGTTAAAAGGATGGTTATTCCATGGCACCATTATTACTGTATACAATTTTGACTCCCTTGGCAATATTTATTTACAAGTTTATAAAAATATATGAACCCCGTAAAAATGCGATATTTATCATTTCTTCTTTTATGTGTCATGCCCCTACAGGATGTAGACGATCATTGACCTCCACATCCTCCTATCCCTTGTAGCTCTTCATAAGCTTTATTTTCCTTAAATCCTGTTCTACCATCCATTTACTCAAACTCATCAAATTTCCCTTTTCTATCTTTTGATTCAAAAAAAAAAAATTATCAAAATAATTAAGGAGGAAGAGATTCTCTCAACTTATTTTAATGAATTTATTTGGCCAGAGTAAATGAAAGACTTGCCAAGAAAATATTTTTTTTCAAAATTTATAATTAATCGTCATTATTGTGTTTATTTTAATTTTTTTTAAGTTTTTGAATAAGAAATTATTTATTTCTTTATAAAATAGTAAATAAAAAATACTTCATTATAATTAGTTTGCATATTTTTATAATCTTGTAAATATAAAATTATTCTTGTAAATAAGTAATCTAATAAATAAGCAGTTTAATTTTTCTCGTCAGAATCCATTTTGAACAATTACAATTCTACCATTTGTCCGTGCGTTGAATACTGTTGCATGATCTAGTCTGGTGTTCCTGCTGTACATCTCAAGATTCTTGACAAAATCCAAAAAGAAGAATCTGCAATGTAATCAATCCTGACCAGTCATGTCGACTTCAGTCACTTTCTCATCGACATAACAAGCCTCAGTCTTTTCGACAAATATCTTCTTGGAAACTGCTCTGACAAAGTTTTTTTCTCTGGTGCCTTAACTACATGAACTTAAGCACATGACTAGATTGGCATCTAGGTCCCACCATTTTAGTGCTGATGTAGCTAAATGTAACTGCCACGTCTACTCCAACAGTTTCTTTTCTCACACTTCCCACCTGTGGAACTCATTTCCATTTAATGGCTTCCCTGATAACTATAATCTTTCAAAACTTAAATGCAATGTCAGTCGCCATCTTCTCTCTGCTTGAATCCTGTTCATCTTTTGCCCTTTCCTTAATCATCCCCATTGTTAAGTTGTTAAATAGCTAAAATGTATATTTACTACTCAGAACAAGTATTGAACTGATAGCCTTGAGTTAATATAAACTTGTGCTTTAATAATTTGACCGATTCTATCTGCAGTTGTAATGGATTCTGCCTATTGAGTTCTATAGAATCTTATAGTTATTCCACTGGGGATCTATAAATCCAGTTAACTTTGGTTGGGATTTATATTTTAACCCAAGCCTCAGGGAGCCATCTGTCCTCCAGGCTGTAACTCTCTCTTGGGAGGGCGTTGAGTTTATTGCCTGGCACCTGAAGCGGCCCCAAAAGGGGAAGAGCCAAAGGGATTTAGGAATTTTTCCATGGTACTGTTGATAAACCCGCCTTAAACTGACCTTGTACTACATCTGTTGCTTGGTGGGAGCACCAGTATATATCTATAAATCCATTTGCCTATAGCTGGGATTTATATTCTAATATTAAGCCCAAACCATGAGTGGCCTTCCTCCTAGACATTACTTCTCTCTTCTGGGAGGAGGCTAGGTTTATTGCCTAGCATCTGAGGTATTCCCAAAAGGAGAAGTACTGAGGGCACCTGGGAATTTTTCCAGGGCACAGCTGTTAAACCATAACCTTGTGTTACACCTGGTTGATCTATAAATCTATTTGATTTTGCCCGGAATTTATAGTGTTTGAATATTAAACCCAAGCCCCAGGGTGCCTTCCTCCCAGGCAGTACCTTTTTCTTATTGCCTGGCACCTGAGGCATCCCCAAAAGTGGAAGTGGCAAGGGGGCTATGGCCGTTAAGTTGACTTTAAAAAGCGGCCTTGTGTCACATCCAGTTGTGACATGGACACATGGTAAATAAATCTATTTACCTGGTAAAGTTATATCAGATTAGATCAAATACTTATTCGCAGTTTTTTTTTTATTTCACTTTCACTTCCTGTAAAACCCCATTGTTTAATAGTGGCATTCACAACTTGCTTGAAGAGAAATGATTAAAAAAAAACTTTGTTATTAATTCTCAAAAATAATATATATATATATATATATATATATAAAGGAAAAAACAATAGGAAAACTGTAGTTTTAGCTGATGCGTTTTGTCCAATGTGGACTTCTTCAAGGCAAAAACAAAATGAATTTATTGAAACAAAGTATCTATAAACAACAAACAAAATGTTGTTAGCAACTAGAAGTTAGAAATGCTATTGTATATTATTCATATTTGGAAAGTTGATGCATATTTCTCTGAAGCCCTTTATATGGTCAACTGAAAAATTACACAAATTACTTTGTTTGAAGAATATATTTTCACGTGTAGAAATATTGTTTGTATTGTTGTATTGATGGATTCAACCATTTTCCTTTAATTTCTTGGTAGACCAGTGATTCTGTTAGGAAAGATGACATTGGGGTGGGGGGATAAAAAATGTATAAATCCTTTTTCATCTGTTTGGTTTTTATTTTTAATTCTAATCATCACCTTCTAAAAAAAAAATAAACATTGGCAAGGGAGTTAAAAGTGTTTACAGTAATAGCGGTATCAAGAGAATAACGGCCATTTTGACAGTTTTTTTAGTGGCCACATAGGTTAAATATTGCTAAGAAAGCTATGTAAACATATAATGCAACCCTTACCCACACTTTCCACCGACCAGCCAATGATTACTCCCACATTGCATTTCAATTCTTGATCTTCTTGGTGTGCCTCGAAAACTGGGAAAGGGCAGGGTGCTTGTTCACAAGATCAATGACAAACACCATGTTGATAAATAAGAATTCAAACCCTGTTTCCCATATAATATATAGATGTTTTATTCAGGCCTATCTGGGTAGGTAGGTAGATAATACTTCTGCTATGTTGGTCTAACAACTCTGCTCTTCTCCCTACCAACTCCTCACTCAAATATGGTGGCTGGCAATCAGCCACAAAATGGATGTCAATTTCCTGCCAGTGGTGGGCCAGAACTCACCAATCCCAAACACAACTTAATATTGGCTAGATGTACCGTAGTTCCATAATTTTGTTACGATCTCCAAAAAACCTTCATCCACTCTTTTACTTTTCCATTTGGTCTAATTGAATGCTGCTTCGAAAGCTAGACTTCAAAACAGACTACTTGCTGGTTACTAAAGAGAAACACTTGAGATAAAGCCACATCTTTTTCTTCGTTGATATCCATAATATCACAGCAAGTAGAAAGGACTGACCACCAGCTGTAAGAAGTCAGAATGTAAGGTCATTAACAAGATAAAAAGCTCAAGATGTGAACTATGAATAAATGTCAAAGTCTAACAAGTCCAGAAGTTTAATTACCTTGAATGTGTTTTAACAGAGGATGGAAAAAATGGTACTGAAATCCAAAGGTGATTTGGAATAGCAAAATGTTGATTCATTTGTTTTGTCTTTTTTTTGTTTTTTTATGCCTTATCAACCCTTTGTAGGTTATTTAAAGCTAAAACTTATTTTGAATTCTAAGAATTTTTTTTCATTTTTCTTTTTGTCCAATGAATTATCCAGATACAAGTCCTCTATATTTAACCCATAGCTGGTGGAGAAAAGACAGATTCATAACTCTCCCAAAGGCATTTGCACATGTAGTGAACCCAACTGAAATTGAAACTTGATTCTCGAATTTCTCATTCAAACATAGAAGATTAAAAAATGCCTTTCAAAAATCAAAGTATTAAGAAACAGGAAATTTTTTTATTAGAAACAAAGAAAAGAGTCATGAACTGCTATGTAATATCAATCCTCTTATATAATAGTGAATACTGGGCAATTTGCTCAGATGAAGAGAAAACTTGAGGCAACAGAAATGTGGTTCTACAGCAGGATGCTGAGAATTCCATGGACAGAGGACATAATCAATGAGGAAGTCTTAAGGAAAATAGAAACAGAAAGAGATGAAATTTCTTGAACACATAATGATGAAGGAGGGCTTGGAAAATTTGACACTCACAGGATATATTGCAGGCAAAATGGAACAGAGGCCATCTACCTGTTGAGCTTGTTAATGTTGTTAAAAGTTACAATGAATAGGTGGTTGTGGAAAGCCTTGTTCACCCACACCCTGAAGGGACATGGCATGTAGGCTCTTGATATGAAAATAATGGTCATATAAAGCGAGTTTATTTGGGTTAAGAGTTAGCAATTTTGTAGTTGATATACATCATTGAATTCTCTTCAAATATGGACTTGTATTCAAGGCAAATACATTCAACTTGTAGTTCTTTTACTTGACATGTGTATGAAAATAAAACAATTTTAATGGTATGACTATTTGATTATTCAACTTGTATAATATGTAAATATAAAATTATTTTATCCCCAATATGTCATGTAAAGAATATTGTTGACATGGCATGTGACAAATGAGGTTCTTAGACTAGAAACATTTTTTTTAATCATTTCACTCCAAGGGAAGAGAAAAAACAAAATAAAAAAAAAAAAGAAAGGAAAGGGAAGAGAAAAAACAAAATAAAAAAAAAAGAAAGGGAAGGGAAGAGAAAAAAAAAAAGAAAGGGAAGAGAAAAAACAGAAAAAAAGAGAAAGGGAAGGGAAAAAAACAGAAAAAAAGAGAAAGGGAAGGGAAAAAAACAGAAAAAAAGAGAAAGGGAAGGGAAAAAAACAGAAAAAAAGAGAAAGGGAAGGGAAAAAAACAGAAAAAAAGAGAAAGGGAAGGGAAAAAAACAGAAAAAAAGAGAAAGGGAAGGGAAAAAAACAGAAAAAAAGAGAAAGGGAAGGGAAAAAACAGAAAAAAAGAGAAAGGGAAGGGAAAAAACAGAAAAAAGAGAAAGGGAAGAGAAAAAACAGAAAAAAAAAAGAAAGGGTAGAGAAAAAACAGAAAAAAAAAGGGAAGAGAAAAAACAGAAAAAAAAAGGGAAGAGAAAAAACAGAAAAAAAAAGGGAAGAGAAAAAACAGAAAAAAAAGGGAAGAGAAAAAACAGAAAAAAAAAAGGGAAGAGAAAAAACAGAAAAAAAAAAGGGAAGAGAAAAAACAGAAAAAAAAAAAGGGAAGAGAAAAAACAGAAAAAAAAGGAAGGAGAAAAAACAGAAAAAAAAAGGAAGGAGAAAAAACAGAAAAAAGAAAGGGAAGGGAAAAAGCAGAAAAAGAAGAAAGGGAATGGAAAAAACAGAAAAAGAAGAAAGGGAATGGAAAAAACAGAAAAAGAAGAAAGGGAAGAGAAAAAATAGAAAAAGAAGAAAGGGAAGAGAAAAAACAGAAAAAGAAGAAAGGGAAGAGAAAAAACAGAAAAAGAAGAAAGGGAAGAGAAAAAACAGAAAAAGAAGAAAGGGAAGAGAAAAAACAGAAAAAGAAGAAAGGGAAGAGAAAAAACAGAAAAAGAAGAAAGGGAAGAGAAAAAACAGAAAAAGAAGAAAGGGAAGAGAAAAACAGAAAAAGAAGAAAGGGAAGAGAAAAAACAGAAAAAAAGAAAGGAAAAAGAATGGAAAAAAAATACAAAAAAATAAATAAATAAACCAACAACATTAAATGTTTTCTTTCAAATAACTTTCAGGCTCCCTATAAAACGCCCACACCCCCAATATAGCAAATTTGAAATAGCGCCATCAGCACAGGTCAAGTTATACCTGACACTTTAAAATCTGATCTTGGGTTTATAAAAACATAAAAATTAATAACAACAGGCAATCCACAGATCAAATTAATGGCAGGGAAAGAAGAAGAAGAAGAAGAAAAACGAAAAGAAACTCCTAACTTGAAATACTTGAAAGATGATTATACGAAAGCCTTAAGAAAGATTCCTAAAAATAACTGGTATTGCCAGGATTGAATTCTTAGTAGTAATTCAGCAAATGTCAATTTTTCTTAAAAAGGTTTCTTAAAATGATTTAAAATTAAAAAAACCACCACCACCACAAACTGTCACCCAATAACGGTATCCTAGGAATACATCAATTGAAGAGTGATATAAAATAAATAAATAACAGGAGACAACAACAGAGTGGATGTTTTTGCCTTCACTTATACAGTGTGTGGCAAAAATACTGCTGACATAAGACAGTAAGAGGTATTTGTGGGAGTTATTTTTGCTGCACCTTGTAGAAAGCCTCTCAGCCTATGGAATTATGTTCAGCATAGTTCAACATGTAGCATAGTTGTGACAGTGTAGCTATAGCAGCCATGAAACAATTTTTTTAAGTGCAGAATAACTGTTGGGGTGAAAAAAAATTTTTCTTACCACAAAAATGCAATTTCCAAACAGGCATCAGTTACAAATGAAAACAGTTACCAGTGTCGAAAAGACAACTGTCAAACTAGGTTCAAATTTCAGTCTAGCTTGTTATATCCACTTTTGCACTACCGTCCTGGGTATGACGATAAACTACATCTGCGTCCTGGGTAAGATGATAAACTGCGTCCAATAGCAAGGCCTCTGATCAGGGGGTTTTGAGGAGTGTGGAACCACCTCTTAATTGCTGGTGTTCCCATGGTCCACCCTGACCCAGGGTGGTAGCACCTGTTAGGGTCCCAGCTATGGGCAAATAGTTAACCCCGAAACTGACGTAAAAAGCATTATAAAAATGTAAAAATAGGTTTTAATACCAGAGATACTTTGTAAAAGAATTGTTACCAGAAATAAATTTTTGGAGAAAAAAAATCTATTACCAGCAATATATTTTGAAAAAAAAATATTACCAGCAATAAATGCTTTAAAATAATATTAGCAGCTATACATTTTTGAGGAAAAAAAATATTACCAGAAATAGACTTTTGACAAAACAAAATATTACCAGGAAAAAAAAAGTTGTTGGCATTAAAATAACCCAATGAGGTTGATATGCCATAAAAAACAACAAACCAAACCACTTTTGCACTAACAACCTTGGGAAAAGCACGACTGTCTCTTACCCCCCAGCTACAGGTTAAATAGCAGAGTAGACTGGGTGAGAAACCATTCCATTATCTTTCTGAAGAAGTCATGGCAATTCACAGATAATAAAGAAAAAGGAATCTCAGGACATCCATGATCATCTATATCTTCTGAAGGGACATCATATTTACATATAAGTGGGGTGCACCCACAGTTGATACAACTGCCCCCTCTCCCCCACAACCCATCAGTACACATACTGTCCAGCATATGCAGAATTTCGTGAGCTTTCATATTTGTCTACCAAGAAAGATATTATTGGCACAACGGCATTAGTTACTGCACCTTATCTAAGAGAAGTGAGGGATTAGTGCCATGTCACCTGGTCAGGTGTATCACATTTCTAGTGCTTTTGATTTGGCAGGCAAGTACCTCTGTGAAGAATTTTTTTTTTAACATTTCACTACAAACAAGGCAATAAAACCATTATGATGAAAAAGTTTACTGAGTTTAAAAGAATATGAAAAAAAAAATGAAAACATTATTGAGAGAGAACAATAAAATAACAGAAATTAAGACGACAGAAGATAATGATTGTCATTGCATTTAAATTTTTGAAGATCAAAGGCAATAAAGCCACTATGACGCAGGGGGAGGGGGTTACTGAGTGTTAGAGAATATGTGAAAAAACTATTAGGTTGGTGCAAAAATAATGACGTAATAATGTTGTTTTTTGACGTTAAAAAATACGTCAAAAAACGACATTATTACGTCATTATTTTTGCACCAACCTAATACTATTAAGGAGAGATCACAAAAAAAGAACAAGAATTAAGAATAAAGAAGACAACGATTGACATTGCATTTAAATTTTTGAACATCAAAGTCAATAAAGCCACTAGAACGCAAGGGGTTACTGAATGTTAGGGAATATGAGAAAAACTAGAATTAAGGAGAGAGAAAACAATAAAAGAACAAGAATTAAGAAGACAGAATATAATGATTGAGATTGCATTTAAATTTTTGAAAATCAAAATTGGCTGGAAAGCAAGAAGCTGGAAGAGAGTTCCACAAGTAAAGAGAAGAGAAGAAAATGTTGGCATAGAACTTACGGTTACATCTAGCTATCTTAACTGTAAGATGATGAAACCTTGCCACCAATCTAGTACCGCACTTAAATTCATAAAGTCTCTGTACGAAAGATGAAAGCCAATCAGAACAATTACCATTAGTATTTATATAGCAAAGGTACAAGGAAACAATTTTACAGTGGTAGCAAGTAACTGAAGGTGAGATGCCAGGTCAGGACAGATATTATTGCAGATTCTTTGAATTTTATCAAGAATCTCTACATACATACCAGTAGTAGCAGATCAAATGTGACAGCAATATTCAATGTCTGGAGAAATGGTAGACTTATAAATATGTAAGATAGATTCTAGAGAGAAAAATTGTCTAGCACAACACAGTGAACCAACTTTTCGAGCAGCAGACTGAGCAGTTGACTCAATAGAATCTTTTCACTTCATGTTAGTAGAAAATGTTAGCCTAAAAAGGTGCAATGTTATTCTCCTGGAGGTTAGAATCAGCCAAGCTGATGGAAAGCAAATAAAAAAAAAATATATATATATAGATCAATTAAAAGGGAGCAGTTTCTGCCTGAAGCTATGGATCTGATTCATCATCAGGATATTATGAAAACTGGTGGTGACTTTTTAATGTGTTCCACTAGAGTTTCAAATGAACTACAGGTGAACATACAGATTTCATTGCAGACCATATGAAGCTAGTCACATTCGATATGTTTTCTCCCAGGTAATATTGCTTCAGCATATCACAGCCACACATATCAGACAAGGGGTGGAGGAAACGAAATTGGCCCCAGTAACACTTTTGGCATCCCCATGTTTGTCAGATTCAACATGGGTGTGGTTCATAACAGTAAATATCATTTGTCTAAAAACTGGCCTCATTTAAACTGTTAAATTCAATTCATCAAAAGATCCAACTGTAGAAAATTAAAGGGACATAACTGTTATATCTTAATGGGGCTTCTCTGAAATTATCCATCATTTAAAAATTACTCATTAATTTGATTGTTACTTATTTGTGATAATGAATGATCAACAAGTCAGTCGGTTTAAGGTGATTGTTTAATGTTGTTCAATTAAAGCCAGGAAATTGATTGTTTTGGTGGGCAGCAAAAAAAAACAAAAAAAAAACGAAAACGAAAAACATTAAAATATCAAAATAAAAAGTGTCATAAGAATTAATATGACAGACCTTTTAAATATTTATTTTCACATGTATTTTGGATAGGACAAATAATTAATTTTTCTTTTTTTCTTATTCAATTTTAAATATTCCTGTAGTAAAACCAAAATACAGTGTAACCCGGATATAAGTGAGTTGTCGGGACCGGAGAAGAAGTCTCTTATATCCGGGTTTTGTATATACATTGACTGGCTCTAATTTGGGACCAGAGAAAATCTCTCTTATATCCGGGTTACACTGTATTAATTAATTATTACATGGATGAAGAATTCAGTGATAGATTTATGAAGGAAAGGGTTTTAAACAACAATTTTTTTTTAAATATGTAATTTAGAAAACCTGATTCAGATATAAAAATTACCTCCCTTGAATTTTCTAACTTTTGATTTTTTTTTCGGTCTGAATGAAATCCAACAAAGTGAAAATTCAATTGAACGGTTTTGGTGGAGCTAGTTTTCAGGAAAATGATATTCACAGGAATCCCTCCCTGAAGACACACCAAGCAAAAGACTCAAGTGAAGCCTTGGAACATGCCTTGATTGACATACCCATGCAAGGACACCAGTATCTTGTGAATTTCAAGACACATTGCATACAAGATCACCCCCTGTAAAATAGATTATATTAATAGAATTCAATCTGAGGAGTACCTAAATATTTTTAGAAATGTACTAAATAAAAGAGTTAAATTTGTAAAATTAATAGTAATACTTAAATATAAAGATCAGTGAATTAGTGTTATTGTGTCTCAGATGAACTATTCTATATCATCTATTGATAATGGTAGCGCTATGAGTGCATTGTTTTTCGTTTAATGATGAAAAGCAAACGCTTTTAACACAACATTGAAAATTTGACTTGCAGTTGCATAAAAATTGCAAAGACTGACATGTCTACACAAAAAACCATGCCCTGTTTGGTGGCGCAAGGAGAGGCAGTACCAACATAACCACCAAAACTGTGTCACCTGCCCTGGTTGGCAGCTGATGAGGACAGGGGATTGCATGTGCTTTCTCATGTTTTATGTAGAAAATTGAAAATTATTTAAAAATATATACAACATTCTAATCTTGCTTTTTCAAAAATTTAAAAAAAAACAAAAAAAACACACACACAATATATATATCTCCAGGTAAGATGAGAATGAATAGAGTACAATTCAAACATTTGTAGCATTTAATTTAAAAGAGGGCTCAATACAAAGTAGAGCAATATTATTTATTTTAGGATATTACACCAAAAACATGTCAAAATCACTACACAATTGCAGTTGTGCTTTGATGTGTATCAATGCATCTCATCAGGCGATTGTAAATTACCGGTCAGTGAATTATTTATTTAAATTTAAAAGAAAAATACAACCTCTTTTACAAAAAATGAAAAAGTAAGTATAAGAAGGTTTGTGTACTTTGTTCAACCAATCAAATATGGCCTACGTTAAATTTAAACTAAGTGAAGAAGCAAAAATTTAAAAACTTATTTTTTTTATAAATGGGTCATGACCAATAGATTGGCAGCTAACAGTAGCCAGACATAAACAGGAGTGGATATGAATAGATACATAAATTATACAAAACCAGGCAATGCCATTTTCTAAGAAATAAAAATGGGATGATGTGGTAATTTATACGCTTTGTGAGTTTCCTGCATAAAATTTTTTTATATTTGATAAATAAATAACTAGTAAATAATTTAAATGTATAGAATTATTTGGTAAATTAATATGGAACTGTTGAATAAAGATTCTTCATATAAGATGTTAATATCACTAACCAATCAAAGAAAAATGTCAAAAATACCAATCAAATACCAATACATCCATACAAGATGTTACTAATACTACCAGATTAATACAAAATTATATTAAATCCAAATTAATCTTACAAATACAAAGATAAGCCATATATCCCGCAACACAATACAACTAAAATAGGAAAGCATAACCAAATTCCAAAGTTTAACTAAATTGTAAGGTAAAAGGTAAACTATGTTTACAATTTACTGTTAATTCATTCCTTTGATTTAATAAGAAATTTTATTGAATCTGATCATTTTCAGTTTTTCCTGCCAGCACATAAAACAGGGTTCATATAAAGATGTACAGGTCTTTGCCATCTTAAAAATTTTCCATTTCATCTTATCTTTTAAACTCCAAAAATATTTAGAAAGTGATGTATTATTTTTGTAAATACTATTGGTGAAGGACAAGGTATATTGATACCACTTAGTTTTGAAATAATTGTTAGTACTAGTAAACATATTTTGTCCATATAGCTGCCAATCTACAGGTCATGACCCATTTATAAAAAATAATTTTTTGATTCTTTGCTTAGTTTAAATTTAATGTAGGCCATATTTGATTGGTCGATCAGAGTAAAGGACACATACCTTATAAACCCCCCTTTTTTTTATAAAAGAGCTTGTATTTTGCTTTTAAATCTAAATAAATAAATAAATCACTCACCAGTAATTTACAATCACCTGATGAGATGCATTGATACGCATCAAAACACAACTGCAATTGTGTAGTGATTCTGACATGTCTTCGATGTAATATCCTAAGATAATATATATATTCTAAAATTTTAATGGAGCTGCTTTGAAATTATGCATCATTTAAAAATTACCCATTACATTTTAATCTTACTTTAAAAAAAAAAAAAAAAAAAAAAAAAAAAAAAAAAAAGTGTATTTTCAGTCCCTGTGGGGAAGAAAAAAAATAATCTATATATAAAATTCTGTGTCTCATTAGTCCATGAGTCTGTCACACCCTCTAAAATAGCCATACATTAACCAATCGAAACCAAATTTTAGGGAGAAGTGCAAATAGGCATGGATACAAAGTATGGTTGGTTTTGCTAAGGTGTGTAGCTTTCTTAGTACAATAAATTTTCATTAATTTTTTGAAAAAATTAAGTTTTCTTATTTAACATACAAAATACTTCCACTGTTTTAAAAACAACTTAATGATTAAAATACCAAATCCTTACTTAAGAAAAATACAATATTGTTTTTTTTTTTATTTTGGTGGGTTTTTTTTTTTTTGCACATATCTTTTCTTAAAGTTTCATTGACTGGTTTGTGAAATTGAACAAAACGTAGTTTTTAAATCTCTACAATAAAAAAAAAATAAAAAAGGTTAGTGATAACTTCCACAATCCTAAATTCTGTGAGGATTTCAGCAAACATTAAAATGCAGCAAAATAAATTAATAAATAAAAATAAAAAATTCTAGTTTATTAAAATTCAGAATTTTCCAAGAGATAGAAAAACTAGTTCCAAAATAAGTTGTCTCCCTTTTCACATCTGCTGTAACGACACGAAAACTAACCTGATATATTTAATTTGGAATTTTACTTAATATATATTATTTCATAAATAAGCAAAACAATTGCATGTCGATTTACAGGATTTAAATGCACCGAATAAGACTTGGATTTTGTCCCTAAAACTTTAAATTGGCAACTATTTGCATAGCTGCCATTTTATAGAAATGTGATAAGGTAGTGCCAATTGAAATAGCATGTAAAGGGTAAAACATTTTTCAAACTTATAATTCTCCATTAGTTTGCACTACCGTTACGCCCTGTCAATACCTCATAAATAATGAACTATTTTGCTTTGATTGCATGGAAAGACAGAGATGTTACTTGGTTTCAGTAAAAAAATGAAAAAGAAGAGAAGTGTTTCAGTGAAATGGAAAAGTTGTCAATTTCAAATCTTTTCATTTGTACCCACTTCTTAAAATAATGACCAGCATTCATATTTATGATCGTGTTATAATGGAACACACCTATTTTATAGTTAATAGACTCTCCCACCTATAATAAGTAGGAGTAGTAAGAGTAATGTGGGAGTCAGTCAGTCGATGTCGGACAACAGTTAGTCAAATACTAAAGCATCAGCGACCACAACTAGATTACTCTGCGTTATATGTATTATATCAAGTTCCTAACGTTTTGTATGTTGAACCTATTTTAGGACCGAAATAGGAAAACTGTGAAATTTTAGTACTGACTTAGTACAAATACAAGCCTCCACTGTGAAATCACTCCACAACACATTGCAATATTTTGTTAAAGCTGTTAAGCTCAAATATTAAAAGATGCAATAGAATTTCTACTGATATTTTATTTTCATAGAATTCGCCACAAGCTTATTTAATCATTAACTGAAGAATTAAGATTCATCAGAAATTTCAAATAGGAAAACTGTGAAATTTTCACAGCTTAAAACTAGTTATCATCATTGTTATGAGGGAGGTTCAGTTTACAATGCAAATTCATTGTAAATTGACCCCCCTATATCAACCCTCCCTATATTGACCTCCTATATTAGCAAAAACATGTGCCTTCTACATAACTTCTTAAAATTTAAAAATATTTTTAAATATCATAAACTTGAATGCTTAATCCATAGTGATACATTAAAAAAAAAAAAAAAAAAAAAAAAAAAAATCTTACCAGATTATGAATTTAAATTGAAGAAATTTTAAGAGATCACCTGGTGTTATAAACACTTTTTGTTTTGATCTACTGTAGAGGATTAATTTAAAATGTCATATTGCAAACTAGAAATCCCACACATTAATCTTTATATTTAATAAAATTTTCTATTTTTGTTTGTTTTTTCTTGCTTTCAGTGAGAATATGAAAGAAGGGCAGCTAGAAGTGTTTAGTGACTGTTTCAATGAAATGGAAAAAGTTTTCAATTTCAAATCTTTTCATTTGTACCCCCTTACTTCTTCAAATAATGATCAGGAATCATATTTATATTGCAATATTTTGTTAAAGTTGTTAAGCTCAAATATTTAATGATGTGATAGGAGAATTTCTATGGATATTTTATTGTCGTAGAACTCAACATGAGCTTATTCGTATCTAATAATTAACTTAAGAATTAAGATCCGTCAGAAAATTAAAATAGGCAAACTTAAATTGTCACAGCTACGTCGAGTGATTATATATTAAGTGATCTAATTTTCACATTCCTATAAGACAGTGGCTATAGTGTATTATTAAAACTTTATACTGGATCCTTCTCAATGCACATGAAAGATTTTTTGTACACACCTCCTGATGTCTGCAGTAATCACTCATGTGGCAGATTGCATGTTTTCTACAATCTCGTGTCATACTAAGAGAGGTTCTATTTTATATTCTTGTCACATAGAAATGAGAAGGAATTCAAAGACGCATTTGAATAACAAGTGTTTCCAAAACTTTTTTTTCTCTAGGCTGCATTTTCAGAATTAAAATTTGCTTGCGCTTCAAATTACATGATAAAAAGTGCATTCAAAGATTAAAAAAACAAGAGGATTAAAGGGAGATAACCACGAAATCGAAGTTAGTACATTATCATTGATAACTCTCTCCTCCAATTTGCAGAGCCTAGTTACTATATTTTTAATACTTGATATAATGCAAAAATATCACAATGATAAAATTGGTCAATTTTTTATAACTATTTATACTGGGATTCAGGCATGCAATTACAAGTAATCCATAATAATATTTTGAAATCATGTTTATTTTCGGCATATGAATTTTTTTTGATTATCTTTTGATCGTTCTGCCTCACCTGCTATCCTCTTTCACTGCACTATTCGGGAACCACTGCCTTAAATGTTTCAAGATGGATAGTCTTTACCAATACCTACATGATTCACTCACTCAAGGCCATTTTTAACCACTGATCCGAGAAAGTAGTTGTAGACAGCCAACAGCATAGATTTTCCTAAATGAGTTTCATGGTATGCATAGCATCTATAAGGAAGTGTCAATTTGATGAGGCTACTCAAGAACAGGAGACAAATTTTTAAGTTAATGTTTTGATTTCATAGCAACTTGTAGTATTGGCTGAAACTACCCGTAGCACGAACATACTCAATTTTCTATACTAAATGTTTTATAACTGATCTATACATTGAAGTATTTACTAATTTCACCTCCTGAATTCTTATATATATATATATATATATATATATATATATATTAGTTATGGCTGGCACAATACAAAATAAGAAGAACACGATTTGTAGAAATTAAGGTCAAAGAGATTACATCTAGTAATGAAATGCGGATTTTATTTTACATACAATATATTTTAGAACAATAGGGATGAGGTTTAAAACAATATAAGTTAGAAAATGCTAACAAGTTACTAAGCGTGCAAGAGCCCAGAAAGTAGTTGGCTTAACGTGTAAACATACAAGGGAGTGGGAGAGGAAATCCACTGTAGTTAAGATTAAGGCAACAGATGAGAATATGTCACGAGTCCAAAAATTATATTATTTTCTTCTTAAAAATAGTTTTTTTTCACACACACACACACACATTTATTTATATATATATATAAAATTAAAGAGTGTTCAATAATATTAAGGAAAGGGGTGAAATATTTACAGAGTCTTTTCTTTGAGGACTGTAGGAATTTAGATTCTTTTGGTCAAAACTTTTTTTTTTTTTTTTTTTTTTTTTTTTTAAATTCAAGAACAAACGGAGTTGACCTCAATAGTCACAGCTGTGGGTTTGGGAGGGAAACGGTTAGTTGCTACGAACTCCTGTTTATATATGTTTTTGGACCCTCTAGAACCCAATAGAAGTTTCTAGAAACTTCTAGAAAGTTCCATTCTATTATGAAATCTAAAGGGTTTGGTGAATGGGAGCTTTTCATATGGTAAAAAGGGCATCTAGTGGCTACAGATTTAACACATCATTTTAAGTTATATTTTGTATTTTATAGTACAAGCATAAAGAAGTAGGACAAAATGGGGCCTCATAACAATATATATATATATATATACATACATACATACATACACACACACACCATGGTATTATTCATAGTTGTTAAAATTCATCATTTTTGCTTTGCAGACAGTATCCAAAATTTGTACATTTCTGAGTTCGGAATTCAAAGTTGCCCTTCTCTTAGATTGGTTACTATGCTGCACTGCTATTTAATCCATAGAAGAGATGCATTCATACCTTTCCCAAGAATATTTGTGTTGAACTCTACCAGTATTTGAACTCTGCTTGCAGATTTGCTTCAAGCCACTACTTTCTTTAGCAGATATAAGAGTCAGGTTATTGTACAATCTGCTAAGAGGGTGCATTAAAAATAAAACCAAGTATTTCCTTTAATGTAATAAGTGTAGAATGATATATTTGTCAAATAAAACAAATCTCTTCCCCATGTAAAGACAAGCAAAAAAAAAAAAATTGGAGTATCAAAGATTGAAAATAAAATAATCTCTTTATTATATCAGATGTGGTAGAGAGCAATGGTCACCCTTGAAATATTAATAATTATAGTAATATAGAATTTTGTTTATAGATACAAACAATAATCTGGATGAAGTTTGTGTCCAGAGAATCTGTGCTTCGTCAGAATTATTAATATAAAATGTCAAAACAATAATGTTTATATGAACTATGGAATACCAATTGGGAAGAAGAGACTGTTCATTTAATCATGAAGAGGGAGAGGTCAGTAATCAGGTTGTATTCTAAGTTACCAACAACCTAGGTTTTTGTCTCTACCACCGCATTTATTTAAGTGTGGGAAAACAAATAGTGGGAGTCAAGTCAGTCGAAGTCGACCAGAGAGAGAGAAATAGGCAGTGAGAGTGAAAGTGTCTGCTTGCTGCTGTAATGAGGGAGGAAGCAAACTAAAGTTATCTGCAGTATTGGTGCTATACTACCAGTGAACCCCCCCCCCTTAATATCCTGATAGTGAAATAATTATGGCAACTAAAAGGTGAACCTGAAAACTATTTTCTCTCCTTTCAGAATTATTTTCAATATTTGTTTTTTTTTTTCTGGACTTTATTATATATTATACACTACTTTCTTGTAAAAGAAGCATTATTCTTTTTGTACCAGTTTCTTCCTTATATAAATATACATAAATTTTTCTTTGGACTCGAATCAACTTGTTTATATTTGATTTTTCTGCTTGGCCCAATTCTCACCCCAACGAACTTGCAGATGTACATCCTGGAAGATTCAGCTGGTCTGATTTGTTAATTACTCTCTAGGATCAAAAAAAAAAAAAAAAAAAAAAAAAAAAAATCACAAAATGGCTGAAAAGTAGAATTGAATCGACATTGTGAACCAGAGACTTTGATTGAACCAGTAATACTGGACCAGGACAGGACCAATAGCTGGTCTTATAGAGTACATTGATCCAGTGGGATCAGGATAGGTATTAGAAGAAAGAAAAATGTTAGATTAAAAATAAATCCATTAATTCTTTAGAAATATTACAATATTTCTGGTTATAAAATCTTGACGCTGGCCACACGTATTCGAGGATATCCATCGACTAGGGTGGCTAGCCAACCCCTATTGCAGATGCTTGCTCAGGCAGATTTATGTTTGTTCAACACCCACAGAGCCCACCTGTGGTTTATACTGCAATTATGCTGAGCATACCTTAGTTACAGTTTCTGGGAAAGAGCATGTTATCTAGCATGATCAACAATTTGAACAAGGCCAGCATGTTCAAGCCCTTGGCCACAATGATTTCTGACTTTGTGGTACCACAGCTATCAACAGTAGCTAAAGGTTCTGTCTACCCAATTTCATTCACAAGGCTTGGGTCAACTCATGGTATGGTTTTCAGGCACTTTCCAAAGGTGTCACATGCTGGGATCGATCCCTCCAGTTCGATAACATCAGGAAATCTCTTTCCTGACAAATCAACCATGGTTAAATTCAAACCCAGATCTCAGTCAGAATGCAAATATGCCCATCTATCTTTAGTCCTTTAAAAAAAAAAAAAAAAAGTCTCAGTGGATGTTTACATCATCAAATCCTTATTCCTCAGTTTATATCTCAACAGAAACAATTGCATTATATGAAACCAGTTTTATTCAAGAATCTATTAACAGGCCCTTTTTTTTCAATAATCATTAATATTTCTATCAGAATAGTGGTCATCTAAACATTTCAAAGTTGAGGGTAGGGAGGACACTGCTTACATGCAAGTGTGGCACAATGTGCGAGCTATTTGTATTTCCCCTATTATTGGCATTATTATATCCATGATATAACACCTTATTTTACAGATGAAAAGGAATGACAAACAGGTTTTGTTCCCAGAGAGTGTTTTATCCTGCTAAGTCATACACAAAATTACATACACACATTTACATTTATCCCCTGCAAAGCGACTGTAACACAACAAGCAGTGTGAAAAGGAAGCTAAAAGATAGGGTCTTACTTTGTAATAATTCCTCATTGGGAATTATTACAAAGTAATAATGGGTCTGCCAGATTCTTGTATGGCAGATTTAGCCTCAGCCTGGGGGCCAAGTTTAAAAAAAAAAAAAAAAAAAAAAAAAAAAACTGCTCAGTGTGACTCCCGGAAGCAGACTAACTGACTAGCTACTTTTGTCACTATATAGTGCTGTCACTAACAGCCATCATGACTTCTCTACCAAAGGGAGACGATCGCCTTTTGTATCCCTACAGGCCTCTCCATAAGCACATACAAAGTCAAGTGGGCCACTTATTTATTTATCTCGTGTCCAAAGCAGCAACCAAGTTGACCAAAGAGGAAAAAAAAGAAACAAATAAATGATCCCGTGGGATGTCGTGACACTGTTTGAAAGAAGAGGTTTCTCCCTGCAGACTTATATAAATAGGCAGTGGAATAGAGAGAGGAGCCATCCATCCAACCAGTCACATTGGTAGTAGCTGATTGACGAAAGCAAGAAGAGATGAAAGGATTCATGTGCCACCTACCTACCACTAGAGAGAATACTAAGTGTGACTGGGAACCTCACTGAAATAAACACCAAATTATTGAGGACTAACTTCATTTCTTGCTGTTGAGTTAATTTTCTTTTTCTTGTGAACATACAGTGCAATTCTTTTCCAGACTTTGTATACATCAAGCGTGAACCAGAAGTAAAACTTGGCGTGAGGATTGATTTGTTCAGTCCTGACAGACTGATCAATACTTTGTTGGAAAACCAGAGGTTTCCGTCTGCAACCTTAGAGGGTACCACTTCAGGCAAGGCATAGCTGTCTGTTCAACCAGTAACATTGGTAGCAGTCATTCAGCAGAAAATAAGAGCTGACAGGACCTATGTGCTACTTACCTACCATTACAGAGAATACTAGGTTTGACTGGGAACCTCACTCGAACACCAAGTTATTGAGAACCGACTTCATTTCTTGCTGTTCATTTCATCTTCTGTTTTTGTACATTATCATCTCCTAATTGTAAGGGGGGGGATCCAAATGCAGAAGCCACACTGAATCTCTTCCACAAACGTCTATCAATGGCAGCTATCAGCAATTCTGGTATAGTTATACCTGTCCATTGTTTGACACTGCCTAACAAGTTTTTGTATTTGCATTCTCTCCTACATCCACCTTCAACGGCACCTTACACACATGGGCTCAAATGAGAAGCAAAATGCAATATAACTTGGGGATGGATTTATCAGTTGATGATAAACTGAGAGAGAGCGCTCCTTGTATTTTTGTACAAGGATAAGCCAAGGGATAATTTGAAACACTTGTAGCTGCATGAAGAGTGCATCATCAATCAACCAAAGTTAAATATCGATGTACTCCATAGCTGAGTCAGTTTAAAGTATGTTGGATCTAAAGTTCTTTAGATTTCTACAGCCAGGGGGGAATGCAGGTTTGAATTCTGCCAAAGAGTGCATATTTTCCTAACAAGATTTCTCATATATTTAAGCCGATAGAAGAAAATAAATATACTGTTTAATTAATAAACAGAGCATCTACTCAAATATTTTATTATGTTTAAGTAACAAAATTTGTAAGGTTAATAAATAAAAATCTATGCATAGGCACACACACAGACCATGAAGAAAAAAAACTTGCACCAATAAAAAGTGCATATAAAAAAAGAAAAATAAAGAACCATAAGTAATCAATTGTTGACCCCCCACCCCAAAAGAGCAGACAGTAATCCCTAAAAAGCTCATTTACAAAATTCCGGAGTTGGGATGCCAAAGATAGCATCAATCAGCTGTGAAAAAACTTTTATTTGTGAGTGTGAGATATATATATATATCTCACACACAAACACAGAGAGGGTGCTATGGATAAATTGTGTAAAATTATGCAAAAATGAAAATAATGCTGACATCTCATTTTAACAGATATATTTACCAAAATTACACAAAAATATCTTGAAATATTAAAGAGTAAATTTATTCAATAAAATCACTATGGACTTCAACCATGGCCTCCAGACAACTTCAGAATCTCCTGCAACTCTTTTGGACAGTCTTCTTGTTTGGTGAATGCTGCCATAATCCTTGTCTTCAGTTAGTATTACAAAGAGTTTTGTTGGTTTCTCACTCAACTGCACCCCACACATAATAATCAAAGGGGTTGCAATCTGGAGAGTTAAGTGACCAGATGTAAGGGGCGATATGGTTGCAGAAATTGTCTAACAGTCATGACTAGGTTCTCTTGCTCGTGTGGCATGGTGCAGAGTCATGTTGCCAGACATAAGGTCTTTCAGCAGCCACCCTCTTGACCCAGAGCAGCACTACATCCTCAAGGCACTTGATGTAGGCTTCTGTGTTGAGTTTGAAACCTTCACCAACAAATTCAGGAGGATTTTTTTTTTTATCAGAACGACTTTTCTGAGCTGTCATACCTTTGTAATCACTATTAGACTCATCCAACCCTTTTTGAATCCTCTACACAGTCTTCAGACCAAAACCCATTCTTAAATGTTTGTACTGGAGCTTCTGGTGCGAATGCCAAGCAGTACAGCATTCTGTTTCCAAATTTCTGGTGAAGTGAAATTGTGTCATGGGGCTCTTTTTCTCACAGATGGTGCCCAACTATCTCTACTATACTGTGTAGTTGACAAAAATCAAAAAACAAATGTGTGTGAAATTAAAGATATAAAATGGCAACAACTTACCCATCACACCCTGCATGTGCATATATATACATACATACAGTCTCTCTACTCAAACTGAGAATGGGTTTACTGAAATATACTTCTTGATCATATGTGAAATTGCTCTTTTGTAATTATTCATTTTTCTTCTTATTTTTGTTTCTTTCTCCCATCAGAAGCACTATTGTACAACACTTAAGAATGTATGAGATGATCAGGATATAGGTTGCTTGCTTCACACCCAAGATGGTACAAAAATTTGAACAGTAGCTAGATGATACAAAAATTTGAAAGCAATCACAAAAACTCACCAAAACTATTTTATTCTTAGACGAAATAAACCAACACAGAGTATTCTGTACCTGCCAATTCAGATTTTAATACGAAATCTGAAAAACATTCCTTCTGAACAAAAGCAACATGTTGCAGAACAACAGAAATAAAAGACAATTTGAGAATTCTTTAAATTTCATATAGATGAAAAATACAGGTACACAATCCCATATCTGAAATCTTTGGGGTCAGTTGTCTTTCGTTTACTAATTTTTTTTATTTTTCAGAAATTCAAACAACATTGCAGCAAAAATCTATGAATACTCACACTACAAGGGGGTGCGGTGAAAGACTAGAAATGTTCTTACAGTTTATTTATAGAATAATATACTGATAAATGAAATAGAGGGATAATTAAGACCATAAGTAATGAATAAAGTTTATTTATTTCAGACAAAAAATGACTTGTAGAATTTAAATGAACAGTATGAAATGATAAACTAAAAATATTTGCAGTTTTTTTTGTTTTTTTTTTATATTTTCACTGTATGTCATAATAATTACAACAGGGGGGGGGGGAAACAAAAAAAAACAAAAAAAAAAAAAAACAAATATCTCCCTAATATGAGCGCTTTGACAACAAGTGATGTTTGGCAGGCTCATGATGCTTAGCCAGACTGGGGAAGTGGTGGGGGTGGGCGGAATTGAGCCGAACATGACACCTGTTGCCACATCATATGTAAGTGGCAAACATCAAACTCCACACTAAAAACATTTGGTTTTCAGATGTTTGGATATGGGATTGTTAACCTGTATACACAAAAAAGTGGAAGAATGCATCTGCAAATTTTCATTGAATAATATAATGACAAACTCATTCAGATGGTCATTTAGATTCAATTTTAAATAAAATTATAAACAAGAGGCATTTAAAAAAAAAAAAAAAAAAAAAAAAAATCATTAGAATTTACTTAAAAATAAATTTAAAATGATGTTCTTGTTTTCAAGTCATAACTTCGATTAACAATGTTAGATTTACAATTTTATGTAGAATTAAAAAAAGAAAAATAAAAAATGTTGCAATTTGCCTCATTGGAAAGTAGACAAGAAAATTATCTTGATTCATATTTTGCAGTTTGGTCTCAGAATAATTTCAATCCAAGTTCCACATTGAGATGAGCTTACAAGAGTGCCACTTATTTAGCATTTCTGAAAGCATTTTATCAACTCTGAAAACAATGTTCTAGCAAATTTAGATCATCATGCCTGAAAAAAAGTGCCAAAAATGGCAGTATATTTTTTTTTTCACCCTTAACACCACTATTATTTTAACCATCTCTACTGCTAGGCATTGTTCAAATTCAATTTCATCATATTTAGGTTTTATTACAATTCTTATCATTCCTTTATAATAGTGATGGCAAGGAGAAAAAAATGGTCCTTCTGACACTTTTTTCCCCCAGTCATGAAGGTTCAGATTTGCTAATCTTCTTACAAAATTTAAACCAGTTAATTACAAAACAAATTAATATCCACATTTTATTTGAAGAAATCCAAAAGAGAGAGCAATATCCATTTTTTGGAACAGATCTCTTTGAAAGACTTCAGTTAGTAATATGTCAAGTAATTTTTACCAGAGAATTACTCAGGATTCATAGATGCAGTAAACAAGATGTTTCAGTTTTTGTTTCTTTTTTTCATTTTCCCCAAGTTATTTTTTTTCTTAATTACTAAGAGGAATTCAATTTATTTGTATAAAAAGAAAAATCATTGCTTCCCCCACCCCTTACCAATGGTTTACTCGAGTTTGTATTGAAGAAACTAGGAAGTATGAATTCTTCGTGGTCCAATGGCATTTCAAAATTATTTGCAATATTGGGAATAAAATAAAAAATAAGAAAAATAAATAAAAATTTCTACAACTCTTATTTATTCATACAAATAACATTTGGAAACAAAAAAAAAAAAAAAAAAAAAAATTCAAAATAAAAATTAGGAAATAGCTCTTCAGTATCTGAAATTTTCAGCCATCAGTTCTGAAATGACCACTTTAGAAAGACTAATTTGTTTTGGTTCTGTTTTTACCTAAATAACAGAAGTATTTGCATTGAAGAGTTAGCACTTTAATTATTTGGGATGTTAATGTAGACAAATTTTTTTTAGTAGGTTTTCTCACTTTTTTTTTTTTAACTTTTTTTTTTTTTTTTGAAAATTTATGTCTCGAATGTCTGTCCCAGCATGGAATGAAGGCTGCCTTTTAACTCTTAAGTCAAGCCCAATACTGCCTTATGTAATAAAAGCAAAAAAAAAAAAAAAAAAAAAAAAAAAAAAGCAAGAGATGGGCATTGAGAGCAAAACTAAATGTCCAAGTGGTCTCAAAACTTAAGGCCAAATAAATTTAAAAAAAAGAAAAAAAAAAAAAAAAAAAAAAAAAAAAAAAGGGGGGAAAAAAGTGGGGATGGCGGTGGTGGGGGATCCAAGTTGCTGTTAGAAAATCATTTTCTCCTTAAATGTTTGTGATACTCACTTCCAACTTGGAGAGAAAACAAACAAAAACAAAATGAACAGTGCCTTTTGTCTGGATGTAAAAAAAAAAAAAAAAAAAAACTATCAGAAGAGAAAAAGAATTAAAAGACTGAAGAAAAAGCAAGGAAAGGTGAGGATTAGAAAATAAAAAGAAGAAAAGTGGTCCGCTTATGAAATGGCTTCAAATACTGACACTGGCTGTCTTCTGAGCTTGACCCATAGCATGGGGGTGGGGTAGGGGAGAGTCTAGTGCCATCTGTGAAGCACAGACCAAGTTTTGATAGGGGCAATTTTATATTTGTAGCAAGAAAGATCCTCATTTCAACTTCTTGCCTTTTTTAATACCTTTCTTAATTTTTGGTTTATCCTTGATACGACCTTGTTTTCTTTTGGCCTAGTGAAAAAAAGAAACAGAAAAGTCGAATGAATAAAACGAGAAAGCAACAAGTTAACGAGTATTCGAGAAAATGAAAAATTACAAAAAAAGAATCTATAAAATGTGATTTTTACAAAAAGACCATTGGACTTTGGCAGATAAGTTGCATGTAGATAGTGAAATCTCATCTAATAGCAAGAAATATATGCCTTGGATATACCAAATTATTATGTGAAGTATGTCCAAGGAGTTTTTACTATACACATTTGGTTTTTATTGTGCTGCTTATATTTTGCTAATTTGAAATATTTTTGCAAAGTAGTTTTGCTTGATAGAATTTTTGAATATGAAAGTTTTGCTGATTGGGCCGACCAAACGATAAATGAAATCATAGTTTGTGATTCTGCAGATAATAATGACCTACTGTAAATACCTGACAAAATTAAAAACTTTGCTCCCTTACGTAATAAAAACCTGCCAAACTATATTATTCCAAAAACATTCTATTAACTATTGCTGCCTTTGTCATTGTTAATTGTGGTGTTCAAAACTTATTTATAGGCATGCATTTGATAGCAATATTTGAATACAAAATGAATAAGTTGTCAAAAATGATGACGGGACTAAACAAATATTAGGGTGTTGCAAAAATAATGACGTAATAATGTCGTTTTTTGACGTTAAAAAATACGTCAAAAACGACATTATTACGTCATTATTTTTGCACCAACCTGATTTGTTTTTATATATCCAGCTTTCTTATGTTTCATGTAAAAAAAAAAAAAATTAAAAAATATTTTGAATGTGGTAAATTAATAAGTATGCTTAAAAAAAAAAAAAAAAAAAAAATTCATACACACACATATATATATATATGCTTGATGATGAGAGATTTTCTTAAAAATTGTTTCGAAAAATAAAGGGAAAAATATTACAAGGGAAATAACTACAAAATTAGTTAACTTATGTTCACTATTGCATAATACGAGTTGGACTGAACAGCGTCTAGAATTTATTTTTTCAAAACTTCTAACCTTATTATGATGGACAGTTCGTATTTGAAATAGACGCCCTATTTTTATTTACTAAACAGTGTGTATGACGTCTATCATCCTGCACATTCGAGAAATCCTAGTAATGAAAACGTATTCGCTGCATACCATTTTGTAGGGAAACCACTGTACTTTACCACAATCAACATCACAATAAGGCTTTATTGATTATGAAAAGGTCAATTTTTTTAAAGAAAAGTGGAACATAAATTATCTTAAGAACAAAGCAGTTATTACAGTTTTAAGACATTTGAATAAAATATCCATCTGAACTGAAATGTGATGACATTTTAAAACGATAAATCTAAAGAACTTAAATTTTTTTTTGTCTCAAGTTGGATGAAGGCGAGGAGCCTGGAATTAGAAAGTTTTTATACATGTATGTATGTGTGTGTGTGTGTGTGTGTGTGCATGCATACTATCAGTATTGTATGGAAGTCATTTTCTTAGCCAATAAAGTATTAAAAAAATAAAAATAAATTAAACTTCATGCCACATGAAACATACTATTTGAAGTGGATTAAAAGTAGTTTAATTTTTTTTTTTTTTTTGCTTTTGGTTATATACTCAATATTCTAATAATTTTAAGAAGAGACTGTGTTCTCAAAGTGAAATTAATTTTCAATGATTTCATTCTTCACTTTTTGTCATTTGTATTTTTAATACTTTTTAATAATTCTTGGTAGAGAGAGAAGAAAGAAAAAACAAAAAACGAAAAAAAAAAAAAAAAGGATTTAAGAATCAGTCCAAAGCCTGTCAGATAAATGTATTGATATTTTGTAGTTAGATTCTGTATAAAATAGGATGGAAAATTTAGAACAATAATCCTAAAATTGAAAAAAATTATAATAGAAATATTTAAATGGTAATATTTTACAGAGTAAACACAAAATAAATTAAAACTTAAAAAATTTTAATAACGGCATTTGTTTTTGCCTTTAATTGAAGCTAGTAAAACATTAAATGTTCAACATTTCTTTTACTGGTTCAGTTGTTCACTTAAAAGATGCACAACAGCAAATCTTTTCATAGAGAAAATCTAAATTAAAAAATAAAAACCTCAAATGCATGTATTACTATAAAAAAGTATTATTTTAAAAATTACTCTTATAAAATACAAGTAAATCTGAATGCTTCATATGCAGACCTTTAAGATGAAAATGTACAATTTTTCTTTTTAAATAAATTTTGACTAATCTTCTAGGTGTAGAATTATAGATATATCAAAATAAAAACTTTACTTACTGTCTTTGATGTGTGTCTCTTCATAGTTTTCTTGATTGGTCGTCTAGCTTTAACTTTTTGACGATTGTCAAGGTCTTTTACTTTATAGATTCTCACTAACCAATGCTCAGTTGTATACGCCTCTTCTAGATGAGTGAGATCAAAGTCCTTATTTCCTATCTCAACTCCTCGGGTACGGTCATACCCAGGGGGATTTCTAAAATCAAGCTGAAAAGAAAATAATAATAATAGATAAATATCATTCATTTCATTTTTTTTCTTTTGGAAACAATGAAAACACATTGATAATATACATGGCAAATAAAAGCTGAAACAATTTCCATTTTTTTTTTTTTTTTTTTAAATTGGATTTACCGTAAACAAGGCAGTAAAGCCGCTAAGACACAAGTGGTTACTTGGTGTGAAAGAATTAGAAAGCAGAAACATTAATGAGGGGCAAAAGCAACAGAAGAATAATCAGGAAGATAGTAGATAACAAATGACATTAAATCTTTTAAAATTTAAATGCCAAGTTTACTGGAAAGCATGAAGCTGGAAGAGAGTTCCAAAAGCGAGAAAAGAAACTGAGAGTGTAGAACTCACGGTTACATCTAGCCAATTCAATTGTAAATTGTTGAGACCTTGCTGCCAATCTAGTACTGTGCTTAAATTCATAAAGTCTAGGTACCATAGCAAAGAGTTCACCTAGCAATTACAATGAAAGCATTTATAGAAAAGGCCCAGGAAAGTAACTTTACGGCTGTGAGAAAGTGACTGAAACCAAGATGCCAGGTCAGGACCAATAATATTGCCGATTCTTTGGATTTTATCAAAAATTCTAAATAGATAGCAGGAGCATCAGATCATATGTGACAGCAATATTCTAAGTTTGGATGAATGATAGACTTATATAAGATAGATACTGAAAAGAAAAATTGTCTAACAAGATACAGTAAACCAATTTTCTTTGCAGCTAACCTAGCAATGGATTCAATATAGTCTGTCTACTCCATGTCAGCAGAGAATTTTAATTTGAGAAGACGCAATGAGTCACTCTCCTGGAGGTCAACATCAGCCATGCTGATGGAAGGCAGAATGGGGCCTCTCACATGATTAAGAGAGCAGTTTTGTTTTGGAAGCATTAAAATTAACAAGGCATACTTTTGGGGGTTTTTTGTGCAATGGAAAACAAGCTTCATGGTTGAGAATGGAAATCATTAGGTAAAGGATATCAAAAGGATTAAACAGGCTATAAATTAGCATCAAATTTTCTTTACAATTCCCTTTCATTTACAAATGGAGAGTTGATATAAATTTGAAGCAAGTTTTCGTCATTTGAAATTTGGTATGCTTTGTTTGACAATCTAGAAACTTCGACTATGTCAATCATTCTTTCTAGTGAAAAAGGGATTTTGTACTGCAAACATAACTTCTGTATAAATTCAAGACAAAATAATTCTTTATTACATAAATATTACAGACTATTGCTATTTCAGTTTATATATATATATATATATATATATATATATATATATATATACACGCACACACACGTATGTATGTATGTATGTACGTTTCATTAAAGATGACTGACAAGGTACCACAATTAAGCTTTTTATATGGACACAATAAAAATCGAAGTGTTTGCTTTTCTGGACATAAAGTGTGTAAAAACTGTTCAAATGCTCTATATATCAGTGTGCTTTTGGCTAGCCTATTAACCGGATATGTGTTTTTTTTTTTTTTTTTTTTTAATTTTTAAGTAAATATTCAGTTAAATATAAGATGAAATAAAATTCAAAAAGAAAAAAAAAAAATTGATAAAAGGATAGCAGTTTTTACACTGTATGTCTAGAAAAGAAAATACTTATTCAATTTTTCAAGCAAAAGGGATTGATAAAAAAAATAAGGAAAACTGTAACTTACTTGTAGCTGTCCAAATCTGTAGTAAGATAGTTTATACATTAAACAATTGAGGAGGGTGGATGAGCCAGCAGCATCCACCCTATACTCTCCTTGAGGAGTGAAATAGTCTGATTCCTGTAATAAACAGTTTGGGTTCTTTTTAAGTAATGTGCAAAGAAATTTTCAATTTGATGGACAGATTTTCATTCTCCAATTAACATAATTATACCACTTTCCATATTTCTGTGATGCACAGATTGTCAATAAATGCTTGTTAATCTCTTGAAAATTCTTCTATAGTTTTACCCACAACTTTCACTGGTCACTTGGTTTGCTCCAGTGGAGTCATTTCGCATTGGCTTTTTTTTTTTTTTTCCCCTCTCTCTCTCTCTCTCTCCTTCCCCCACAAGTTGATTTGACAAAATTAAATTGGTTTATTAGTTACAAGAAACTATTTTAATTCAAGACTTTATGTGGCATTACCAGAATGAACGCAAGCAGCAATTTGCAATAGGGACAGGGTTTTTTTAAGTGCTCATTAGCCATATCTCAACCTACTTTAGTCAGAAATACACAAATAATTTTCAAAAACAAAATCACCTGTCAATGAACTCCAGAAAATATATATTTGGCAAGATTTAACCTCTGTACCCACAAGAAAACAAACAGTAATTCCCTTGACACTGCTATTAATGTATGCACTTTTGATTCCCTCAACAATGTTTATTGTTATTAAAAAGCAATGGTTAGAATTTTAATAAAACCCAAACACATGAAAATGGATTTATACATTTTCTTTGTTCTTGAGAAGTGACAATAAAGATGTTAAACACTATTTAATATTGCATTGTAGTTGGTTCATATTTTTATAAACTTGTGAATAAATATTGCCAAGGGAGTCAAAAGAGTATGCAGTAATAGCCGTGTCAAGGGAATGACTGTCCTCTTGACACTTGTTTTTTTAGGTTGGCACAAAGATTCAACATTGCCATGTATTTCAAGATTTATTTCGATCACAAAAGCTTCTGTCAATGTCAAATATTTCAAGTGATGAAAAAAACGTTTAAAACTATAAATAAATAATTAAATTTATATTTTTAATTTATGAGCAAGGTTGATTGTGTTTAAAACTCTACTAGAAAATGTCAGTGGCAAAAACAAACAAGCACTTGACACTTGTATGTTAAGTTAAACTAGAAAGAAATTTTATTTTTTTATTTTTCAGAAGAATAAAAAGTCAACTGAAAAGCAAAGAAGGTAATCTTACCCGAATATCTTTGGGATGTTCACCTTCAGCAATTCGTACCATCCATAAAAACTTATTAATATCATCCCCAGAATACCCAATCACACCACCAAAAATGACCAAGACATAGTCAACATCAAGTGACCGCATGATGTCATAGGCTGCACTCTCATTAGAGGACATTGCCTTACCAACCTGAAAGAAGGAAAAAAAAAAAATAAAAATAAAAATAAAAAAAAATCATTTTCTTGGTAATGTCTGAATACTGAATTGTTAGAGATATTTCAAAATTTGTTTATCATTAAAAAGGTTTTCTTTTCAAATTTTAATTCTCTGATAACTTTTTACACATGTTCACAAAGATTAACTCAAACAGAAAAGATATCAAAATATATTTATGTGCTACAAAATCTAGCATTACATTTGAAGTCAAAGAAATGAATTAAACATGACGACACTGTTATAATAAACTTTCTACTTACAAGAGTGAAGAGTTCAATTATAAATTAGTTTTCAAATTAATCAGTTTCAATTCTGTCAGCAATATAATTGAATAAACATAACATTCAACAATGTAATCAGAGAATAAGAAAACTTTATTTCCTCTTACAAAGTAAAGCACAAAATAAATTAAAACTTTAAAAATTCACTAACTGCACTTTTAATTTTGTTTTTAATTGTATCAAGTAAAACATTGATGTTCAACAGTTTTTTTTTTGTTTTTTTTTTTTACTCAGATTCATTAAATGTTCTATTAAATGATACAACAGCAAGTCTTTATAGAGAAAACCCTAAATTAAAAGAATTAAAATAAAAAAACAACAGTATTACTATATAGCATTGCTAAAAATATCAATTACGAATTTTCCAATGCATTAAGCTGCCCTGCCCCCTTTTTTTGAAGGGAGGGGTGTCAAGGATATCTTGAGTGATGTTTAACAAGCCATATCTAATAAATTGTTGCTAGTGTCGTAAATTTGGATCTCATGGTGTGTCACACTTGGTAAATATCAGCCCATCTTGTCAAGTTGTCAAAGAGATGCTCAGAAAAAAAACACACAGATTTTTGTTTTTTTCAAGATGATATCATCAAGTAAAGCATTGGTTAAAACATATCTTGTTCCCTGACATTTCCTCAATCTTTGATTTATTTGAAAAGTCACACACCAATTGAGACAAATGATTAATGTAAATTAGAAGGGTGAGTATGATTGGATAAAGAACAAATGGAAAACGTTTATAAATCTAACAGGTTTCGATTTTATTAAAGCTTCATCAGAAAATGAGATATGGAGAAAAATTAAAAACAAACAAAAAATAAAAATATCAGAATATTTTTTTCTCATATATATATATATATATATATAATTCTCTGATAAAGCTTTAATAAAAGCGAAAAAGGATAGATTCATAAATGTTTCCTATTTGTTCCCTATTCTATCATTCAGTCAAATTCTGGTTCATATTTGATCCCAATTCATCTGAGGAATTTACAAAAGCATGATGACAGATATTTTAAAAGACCAATGTTATCAACGGCAAAAAGGCAAGTATAACAATATTGAGAATCAAGATTAAAACCAAGCATTTATACTTACCAAAGCTATATGACTATTATTCCAAGTATTATTATCCACTAACGTTGTTCGATTACCCATTCCCGCTATCTGGTAGCCATAGTCCCACCAGGACATCACACGAGCTTTATCATGAGTATTTTGACGCAACCAAAAGTAAGCTTCACGGAAATCATCCAAAATTGTACGACTCCTGAAAGAAGAAAGATTACATCAAAATCCTTTCGATGCCCATATTGCTTGAAACTATAAAGAATGTACCAAACTTAAATTTTTAATGAACAAAACTAGTAAACTTTTAGTAGTCACTAAACAATTTTCTGTCCTTAAAAAAAATATCAGCAAACATGGACACACATGCCCACAAAACACAGTATCAAAAGAATGTCCCCCTCCATGACACTGCTTGCTTTTTTTTTTTTTTTTTTTTTTTTTTTTTTTTAACTACCTTCATACTTTAACATTGTTTGTCTTAAAAAGCAATGATTAGAATTGTAATAAAACCTAAACTTATGAAGAAAGTGAACATTTTCTTTGTTCATGAGAATTGACAACAAAAAATATTAAACACTATTTATTAGATTGTTTATTGGAATGGTTGGCAAAACATCAGCTAATTGCAAATCAATTCAAACTTTATGAAATGGTAAATAATAAGGATTTCCTTATATTTGGTTCACATTTTAATAATTTACTAAATGTTTATAAATAAAAAATTGTTTTCATATTTATTTCTTTACAAATTGGTAAATGATAAATATTGCATTAGTTCTAATTGTATTAATTTTTAGAATGTTGTAAATATAAAATTATTCATGTAAATAAATATTTGAATAGTGTTTAAATATTTTTGTTGTTTAATTTCAAGAACAAAAAGAAAAATGTATAAATTCATCTTCCATCATATGTTTAGATTTTATTCCAATTAGAAGGAATCACTTTTGAAGTGACTCATTTTTTAGCAACAACAAATGAAAACTCTTCATCGTAAACATCTAACTTTGTTGCAGTTCCTTGCCACCAAATATAGTGTATTGGAATTTATACAAAACTGCAGATGAGATACAAAAATTTTTAATTGTGATTACAGACTGGATAAAAGCTGTTGTGGAAGAAAAAGAAAAAAAAAAAAAAAAAAGAAGATCCTTACCCATCATGATTATAAGATGCCAAAACTATACTAGGGCTTGAGTATGCACTACTTGTAACCCATGTACAATGGACAGCAAACAGCATCAACATCATCACTACAGCTATGTTGATTGTACTCTTAATATTGGTGCCTAAACCCTGTTCTTTGGGCTTATCATTCACCTTTTTGGGTTTACCGACCTGGAAAGAAAGACACAATATACAAATGTTACAAGCATGTTCTTAGAAAATATGAAAAATGTTTAACAATTTTGATATTCAGCAATTGCAACAAGAATTTTGAAAGAACCTTTAGAACTATTTGGAATACATTTATTGAAATTTACAAGTTACTTTTGATTATGTAAAGAGAATTTTAATACTCTAAGTAAATTACAATGCGTGCTAACAACTCCAATAATATAGACATTTTCTTTCATAACGCCAGTATATTTCTAGAAATATTTTCTCAGCAGTTTCTCAAGTAATCAAAACTTGCAATTTTGGTGGCATTGTGAAAGAGTCAATTAATTAAGACAAATAAGACTGATGGTGTTAAAAAGATCAGGTTGAACGAGGCTCATTGTTATTCTTGTATAGAGAGGAAAACATTTGATTCCAAGTAAAAATACATCTTTTCTTAGAGATCCAGAAATTCTATACCTGAAAAATTCAGAATCAAAATCTTTACAAAGACTAAAATTTAGGCAGTTTTATATCCTTTGAGATAAATTTAACATTTTGGCCATCTTGGGCCTTCATGCCAGAAAAAAAAAAAAAAAAAAAAAAAAGTTTTTTCCCTTGACACCTATGTTATTTTAACTAACTTCACTCCTCAGGAAAGTTCATTTTAAAAAGCAACAATTAGAATTTTAATAAAACCTAAACATGAAAGTGAATTTATACATTTTCTTTGTTGAACATACAGCAAAAATATTAAATGCTACTTATTATATTGTTTATTGGATTGGTTGGTAAAATTATAAAAAAAATTAAACAAAATTAAAAAGTTTTTGTGTGATGCGTTTCGTCCCTTTGGACTTCATCAGATTAAGTTTACATTGATTTGATTAGACATGTGCATGAACAAGGCACACTGAGAATTTTAAATTTAAAAATAATTTTTTTTTTTTTAGTATGCATTCAGGTATATAGTCTAACTGATTTCATTAAGACTCTTACTTTTTATTCATGTTATTAAATTTCCCACATTGTGATAATACATCTGCCAGGAATGGTGAAACCTAAGAACCTGGATGCAAAGTTACTGCGGATGATCCAGCAATCAAAGCATTTTCTAAACATTTTAGTAAATATTGTTTTCTCTTAAGTACAGTTGCATAAAAAAAAAAAAAAAAAAAAAAAAAAAATTGTGGTCAGTCTCATTACAGTGAACAACCAATATGTTTGATGATTTGTTTTGTAAAAGATCACTTTCATATTCATATCTTTTATTTAAATTCCTTGAGGTTTCTCCAATGTACTGCTTGTGGCAATTATAATTTCGGTTTAAAAAAAAAAAAAAAAAAAAAAAAAAAAAAGAAAAAAAAAAGAAAAAAAAAGTGGGATATTTAATAACAAAAGTGATGGAAACAAGCAAAAAGAAACTAAATATGAAACATAAAAAAATTTATGTATCATTATTCCAGAAAAAAAAAAAAAAAAGTCACTTACTTGATCATAAAGTCGGTCATTTTTAGTTTCTTGAGAATGTTCCTTTTGTTTAGATTTCACACTGTCATCTTTGGAATATACTTCAAAAGTCTTAGAGAAGGCAATAGCTGCTAGTACGCAAACAATAGGAGTCAAAGTAAGCATTAGACGGACCATCACACCAGCAAAATAACTGGCACTGATAGCATAGAGAACAGCTGGAGAAAAGAAACAAAATAATTCAATTATATTTTGAAAAAACAATATAAATTGAAGTTTTATATAATCACACAATATCTGTGGTCATAAGTAGCCAGAATATATATATATATATATATATATATATATATATATATATATATATATATATAAAATGTATTTTTTATAGCTTATTAAACTTTTGCAGGCTATCTAAAAGGCAGAAAATATTCTTAGATTGTAAGAATTTAGGGGAGACAAGGACTTACTGATACAAGTCCTACTAATCAACCCCTAGCTGGGGAGATACGGGGGAGATAAGAGGTAGATTCATACCTTTCCCTAGGGAATTTATGCGTAAGTGAATATAACGAATCTGATGAGAATTGGAACTCAAATCTGATTTCCAATTCAGAGCTGTTATCCATTACACCATCCGCACATCCAAGCTTACAGCACTAGGAATTTCCAAGTGGTCACCCATCTAGGTACTGACCAGGCTTAATGTTGCTTAACTTTGGTGATCATATGGGGAACTGGCATTTCAACATGATGCAGCTGCAAGCCATAAGAGCAATAAAAACAGACATAATAAAAAACATTATTTTTGGTTGATACCTGTGCTTGAATAGACAACCTGATTCTTTTTTTGTTTTTTAAACAGTATGTATTATGTTTATCAGCATATGCATGCAAGAAAACTTTATAAAGAAAATGTGCTCTCTGGTGGGGCTTGAACACACGTCATGCTCTATAAGAAAAAATGACCATCTGATATGGTGTTCTTTCAACCTCTAAGACACAGAGGGTCACAAACCCCAGCAGGATTCCATTTACCTTTTTGAAGGAATGCACATTTTGTTCAAATTTTCTATAAAACTTATATCTGCTTGATTTCAAATCCAAAACAAAAACAAAAACAAAATAATTTCAAAAGAATTAATAGATTTATTTTTAATAAAAACATTTTTATTACTATTATTTCTTGTATACCAAGAAACAATCTTATCTCCAATGAGTCTAAGTGTCAGACATACACAACCCTTATCTTACACGAGTATAGCAGGCATGTCATCAGGCAAGCAGTCTATAGACTGCCATCTTTGTGTACTTCTTTGTCCTCTCCTTGGACAGACTTGATCTTTTAGAGATCCAAATGCATCAGTTGCTGCTCTTTTCATCATCAAGAGTGGAGTGTCCGTTTATGATGCTCTCAAGATATGTGAATTTGTCTACCAATTTGGCTATGCACAAATATTGATATACACAAAGCAAATAATGAAATATTGTTAAATCTGTGTGTGTGTGTGTGTATATATATATATATATATATATATATATATATACACACACACACACACACACACATACATACACACACAGGTTTTTGTTGTAGCATACCTATGGATGATAATGGGTATGCCCCCATTCCCATAAATACAGTAGTGAATACTGTATGTGTTGGTCTCTGATCTGCAGTTGAAGATTCATTGTCGAATTCACTAGACTCACTTTCTGCAATTGACTACTTTTTTTATGCGCCACTGGTGAATCTTATATGCGTTGTTTTTGTCCTAAGTATTATTGTTCATTATCAACCTTCATGCGATTATCCTATTCAGTAACCTTCCCAAGGTTACAACAGTTTTGTACAATAGAATTTAAATATGGTTTTGAAAATGACAGAACATTCTTTTAAAGGGACTTTTTCATCTAAAACATCTTTCTGAAGAAGTGTTGGATGAAAAAAATCCCTTTAAAAGAATGTGTTGTCATTTTCAAAGTCATATATATGCACAAGTAAATAAATAATGAAATAGCATTTCCACAAACCATTTCCAACTAGATATTTCATTGGTTTGCATACATAAGCTCTGTTGTTGGGTACTTTGATATAGTGTAATGGTTAGCAAGCTTATCAAGCTAGAGCAATTACAACAGAGTAGTGAGTTTGATCCTCACTGTGTGTCACATACTTTCAGCTTTGTCCCACACTTAGGAAATCATTATAAGCTCTGTCTTTTGGCATCAATTACTGGATCTTTTAGCATTGTGCTTAGAAACTTTTTGTTTCTGGTGCGTGTACACACACACACACATATATATATATATATATATATATATATATATATATATATATATATTGATAACTCTAGTACTTTACAAAGCTGCCAATATCAAAAATACAATTCTATACAAAACCTTATTTTTCATTAGAGAATTCATATTTGGAAGATAACTTATGAGGTTATGCAAAAGACATTTTCAAATTTGTTTTTCTTTTGTTTGGTTCAGTTAAGAGTCCAGAATTATGAGCTTGTAAAATCTTTAATAGGCAGACATAAAAAAAAAGAAAAGAAAATGTTTTAAAGTGTCACTCGATTGAAGAGTTTAGCAGCTTCTAAAATGAAATAAAATAACACTTGGTCAATTGCCACTTACCAAACACTCTCTCGTCATTCACGTTGCGTATACAAAACCAAACACCGGCTGGGAAAGCACAAACCAAAATATGAAGATCGAAGAAAAAAGAAACCCAAGTTGTTGGTTGATGCTCTGATACAGAGGCAATTATAGGAATGTGGATTTTGGCATAGCCAGTGTCCCATAAGGAATAGAACCTTCCACTCCAGGGAGCAATAAAACCTGTACAAGATGGAAAAAAAAAAAAAAAAAATCTAAGTCACACAAATAGTGAAAAGAATAAGATTAACAAATTTGTCTTTGCAGTAAAATTCTGTTGGATTTTTCTAAATATTTAGAAAAAAATGAAAACAACTGGTACTCCTATTGCTGAAACAGAATATTAATAACTTAAAACATAAGCAAAAATGTACTAGTTGCCTAAAAATCTTTAATATGAAAGTGTTATGTCTTCATTTCATTGAATGAAGATAACACAATCAAGTAGCATATCACTTGGAGTCGACGTAGACTTGCTGAATTAAATAATAAGCTAGATCTAAATCTCTATTTGTTTACTCCTTCTGTTGATGATTCTTGGTGTCAGTCTATTTGTATTTGGACAAATCCAAATCCACTTCTGGAGAAGAGGTGTGTTCCTTTCCACAACAGGAAGATTACATTCTTGTATACTTTTATGGAGTGAATACAAAAGATATAGACAAGTCCCTTTTCAAATATGAACAAAAAAGTTATGACAAAAAGTATCACAAATCTAATCAATTCCAATTCCAAATAAGTAAAACCTTACACATAAAATACTTTCTGTGTGTGCATGTATAATATATATATATATATATATATATATATATATATATATATTACTAGTTGGGAAGATCTCTGAATAATAGTTTATTATTGACAATTCATTGATATTTTTCAGCCATCTTATGAAAAATAATTTTTTTATTCCATCTTAAAAAAAAAGAAAAAAAAAAAAAAAAGACTTCATTGTTTTATTGGTTTGTTACAAAATATCTAAACTTAGGAAAATACCACACTTTGGGGGCTGAGCATACCCATATATATTTTTTTTTTTTTATTAAGATACATTAGTAATTGATTTTTTTTTTTAGTTTTTTTTAACAGCTTATCAACTCTGGGGTTTATTTAAAGCAGAAACATTTTTGGTATTGGAAGGAATTTTTTTCCCCCTTCTTTTGTGAGTGAATATTAATTTTTTTTAAGAATAATGATTTTTCTAGATAAAAGACCTACTACTTAACCCATAGCTGGAGGGTAGGTGATTGATTCATACCTTTCCCAAGCTTTTTGCAAATAAGCAAGGTTCTCATAATCTTACAATTTATGGGATCACTTTCAAATTAGTTATTTTGAATGATTTTCTTTTTTCAAAATTAATGAATTATGAGATCACTAGAACTATCCTCTGTACAAAACTGTTACGGAGAGGAGGGGCTTGAGGAGAAGTGTTAGTGGCAATATGAACAAATGAGAAAATTAAATTGACTGGCTAGAAGAATAACGTTAGGTTGAGAAGGGAGACAAAACGGATTGTAGAAAAATAAAATGAAGGCATGCAAGAAAGCAAGAGAGCTTTACCTGCCCATGTTAATCCAACAACTGTCAAAAAAACTAATCCAGCAGCAGCAACAATAGAAATTATGAAAAAATAACGAAATTCTGCTTTGGTCAGGTGAGACTGAATATAGCGCAGAGCAGCATAGGCATTTAACAGGGCAAACACACCTGAAGAAGAAGAATAAAAAAATAAAAAAAAAAAGTGGCAGAAGTTAATGACAAAATAAAATTTAAATATCTAAATTATCAAAAGTATTTTCTTTTTTTTTCTTTTACTCTGAAAATAAAATGCACTTTACCCACTGTTTAAAAAATAAATAAGTCCCACCCACTGCAATAATTGCAATTGTTACTCAAAACATATTTTAATTTCATCAAGAGATTAACAAAGTCATACAACTAGATTTTAATAAAACAAAAACATTCTATTATGATGATGATTTCATATTTCAATAATTACATACAATTTCACATGTTGATATTGAGAAACAAATACTTATCCATAAAAGACTTGAATAAACTCCAACACTAACCTGCTGCAGCCATGTGCTCACTTGTACGAATGGGTTGGAAACCAACAAATGGAATTTGCATTGATAACAATAAACCAACAATGTAGAATGTACTGTAAGCTGAAAAGGGTAAGAAAGAAAAGAAAGAAAGAATGAGTTCATTTTTCCTTTTAAATGATAACAGTTTATAGAAAATTAACCATTTCACATGATTTTAATGGCTTTTCATAATTTCCCAAATTTATGAAATTTTCATTTTGAATAGAAACCAATCATTAATTACACCTTTATGACTAAGTTTAAAAAAAAAAAAAAAAGAAAAGAAATTACAAACTTTGCCTGAACAAAGATCTTTTTATCAAATGTTCATATTTTAGACAGAAGTTTTTGTTTTGGCTTTGCTACATAACTCTTCATAAAGATATTTATAGCCACAAAGAGAACAAATGCTCACAGTTCAATTTATTTCTGGACATTTATCAGACTAAACTACACTAATTTTACAAACTCAACATTGTAAAAATGTATGAAGATAGGTGAGAGATATGTAGAATTAAACCCCTGCATGAAAAAAAAAAAAAAACAAAAAAAAAAACAACTTAATTACCATTGATAAAATACAAGAGCATCCTGATTCATTAAATCTTTTTTACACCCTGTATGATTATCAATCATCAAAATTGATCAAATATTGTAATGTCATAATAGCAGCTAAAGAGGTTGTTTCTTTGATAAAAACAGGCTGTAGTTCCAGAATATTCAGAAGTCAATAAATGACCAATGTCAAGCAAAACCAGCAAATATTCAAAATCAAAATATGAAGCAGTTTGGATTAGTATTGTAAAAATCATTTCAATCTCTTCAACAATTCTTCTGTTATTGTCTGGCTAATTTATTTCCAAATATTACAAAATTTATCAGGCTTTAAAGGGGGTATGGGGGCATGTACGACAAAACGGAAACAAGTTTTCATGCAACGCATTTTGTCATTTAGGACATCATCAGACGAAATTTGTTACGTTGGTATTGGGTTGGTGCAAAAATAATGTCGTTTTCTCACATATGTTACTATGTGAGAAAACGACATTATTTTTGCACCAACCTAACTATACATTCACATGGATGAGGGATGCTGGGAATTTTAAATTTAGAAAACAAAATTTTTTTTTTTTTTATGAAAACTTATAAGATAATGTCCTTGTAAAAAGATTGAATTTCTGCAAGGGATTTGAAAGGATTCATCATCGCTTACACATCTTGACAATTTGGAATAAGCAAATAAAACTGACATAAAAAGAGTGAAAAATCTTAAAGACAAACTTACCGATATAAATTCTTCTTGAATAGCGTCTCATAAGCAATAAAACAAAGACATGGAGGGGAATTAAGTTGATAATAAAGACATAACCTCCCCAGGCTGACACCTTCAAAAAGAGAGAAATAAAGAAAATCATTATGATGATTGCATAGAAATGGTGATTTTTGTAGGATTTGCAGAAGGAAAAGATCCTTTGACTTTGGTTGAAAACAATTTTCTTTCAAGTATACAACAATTGATATCAAAAGAGTCTCATATACCTTGGTTGATTTGTTGGAACCACCAAGATAAGACTATAAGAACATGGCAGTTTCATTATCATTAGAACTAAAAGTCCTACCAGGATTTATTATTAGTGGATACAATCTTAACAGAAGATATGTAGATGACAGTATTGTTAGCAGACACATAAAGGAAACAGCAAGAACACAATGTAGTCATGAAAAGCTGGAAAAAAAATTCAACCCATCAATTCTAAGAAGACAGAATGTATGGGGGAACAGCTCAATATGTGGGCTACAAATTGGGGATATGAAAAAGCAAGAACAGAAATTTAAACTATCTAAAAAGTGTTACAAGAGATGATAGAAAATGTGACACTGAAATCTGAAGGTGCATTGGAATAGTAAAAGTTGCCTTCCATATGCTAAGCAAAGTATTAAGAAACAGGAAAATTTCATTAGAAATAAAGAAAAGAGTATTGAACTGCTACATAATATCATTCCTCCTATGTGGCAGTGAATTCTGGACAATCTCCTCACAGATGAAGTAGAGACTTGAAGCAACAGAAATGTGGCTCTACAGAAGGATGCTGAGAATAACTGACTGAACATGTGAATAATGAGGAAGTTTTAAGGAAGATGTAAACAAAATGAAGCTTATACATAGAATCAGAAAAAAAGAAAAAAAAAAAGAAAGAAAAAAAAGAAAAAAAAAAAAAAAGAGATGAAATTTCTAGGAAACATGAGGAGAGAGGATTTGGAGAATTTGGCACTCACAGGATAGACAAGGGAGACTGTGAACAACTTACCTAACAAGTTTGTGTAAAAGGATGGCAGAAAAGGAACAGTGAAAAGCTCAACTTTACTTAGAGCCACAAAAGATAGGAAGACGTGGAGAGCCATGATCACCAAAGTCCTGGAGGTACAGGGCATATAGAAGAAAAAGAATTTTAACTCACTTTGCAGCAACATAGTATTTGTTTGATTGTCCAAGTAGCCATTCCTAATACAGTTACCCTGTGTAGGAGAGAAACAATAACAGCACCAATCTGAATGCCTGAAGCTGGAAACAATTTCCATGAGTGTAAAATTTTAATTTCTCAATGACATTAACATGAAAGCATCTTTAGTGACTCATGATGTTGTAACATTCAGCAAGTTAGAAGTGTAGATCATTAATAGTGAGTGATCTTCACTGGGTGCCTCATTCAAGTGACCTTGTGTCAAAACTAAGTTATACTTAGTAGATAACAGCTAAAAGGATCTTTTTGTCTTGCTGGTTTTGAGCCATCTTAACATTGTGGAACTGAAAGCTTCTAATAAGTTTAATAATTGTACTTTAAGAAGAATTCAGATCCACCACAATAATGACATTCTCCTGGGCGGGGGGGGGGGGGTCACTCTCTTTTTAAGGGACTGGGGACAACACAGTTCAGATATCAACTATGTTAAGAGAATTTTACAAAATTCTGAAGCTGTGTATCTGAGCTTCATTTTTTTTTTTTTTTTTTTTTTTTTTGGACAGCTTAATTCTGGAGTAATTTAAAGAGGGACTAGTTGAAAGGAAAGAGACAAGATGAACATTTCAATCAGTCTAATAAATTCACATGCCAAAGAGGTTATTTCTATTGCAAATAGATCACAACAGAAGATGAAAAAAGCAGAGACATTTTCCACCCATAAATTCAAGTAATACCACCTTAATTTCCCTTGGGGGAAAAAAAAATTCTTATGGAAAAAGAATACCCATTTTTTTTTTTTTTTGTGTGTGTGTGCACTTGTCAAACAAGATTTAATTCATAAGCCATTGTGGGGTGGGGGGTTGGGCTGAAAAACAACTATCAAACTCAATATACCTGAAGAACAATTTACTGACAAAACTATCAATTGCACTCTTAAGGTGTACAAAATAGAATTCCTGATCTGATGCAAGGTTGTTGCAAAAGTTCAATGTCTTCTTTAACAAAGTCAAGTGACATACATGATCAAGTCTCTTTAGAGTCATGAGTGATGAGACAGAAGATTTCCTGCTGTAAGCATCCATTTCCTTCTGTCAGCTTAGTTTATGGGACCTGCTATTCAATCTGTAGATGGGGAGGGAGAGAAGTGGATTCATACCTTTCCCGAGGGTATTTGCTTGTAAATGAATGTAACAACCCCAATGAAGTTAAACTCGGCTGTTTGATTATCAATTCCAAGGGGATTAGCATTACATCACACTGCACATTCTTCATCTTTAATGTTAGGGAAATCAGAAGTGTAAGAAGTTTATTCAGCTGTATTTGTTTGCTCATACGCTAAAAATTTTTTTACTGAAAAAGTTGTTGGTTTTTTTTGGGGGTGGGGGGGGGTGAGTAAGAGGAGGAGGATCACAGATGAATTGGGGAAAAAAAATGTATTTAATACTATTTACTCCTTGTGTTTCCTCAAGAGCAGTGGTTTCCCAGGCATTTTTTTTCTCTGGGCTGCATATTCAGAAAAAAATTTGCTCGTGCCTCAAACTTTGTGATAAAAAGTAAATTTAAAAAATAAGAAAACAGAGGGAGGGTTAAAGGAAGATAACCACAGATTCGAAGTCAGAACATTATCATTGATAACTCTCTCCTCCAATTTGCAGAGCCTAGTTACTATATTCTTAATACTTGATATAATGCAAAAACATCACAATGATAAAATCAGTCAATAATTATTTATACTGGGACTCGTGCATGCAATTACATGTAATCAATAATTTAAAATTTTGAAATCATTTATTTTTGGCATATGAATTTTTTGAAAATGTTTCTAAATCATAGACTGTCTTTCAAATCATTCCACTTCACCTGCTATCCTCTTCCGTTGTACCATTTGGGAACCACTGCTCTAGGGAGTTGAGAAATATCACAGAAGTTGGGCAGTGGATTACTGACATTTACAGTAATGATGCAGCAAGCACAAAAATGTGCTGGGAATAGTTTGAAAAATCTGAGCCCAAGAAGAGAGAATATGATTGAAAGGCATTAGGACTTGAAAACTGATGAACAGGAAGTTTTTGAAGAAAGATTTATCTTTACTCAAAAGAAGACAACACATGAACTTGCAAGAAAGAGATCAGTCAGCTATAGCATGTTGTTTAGAAAACTTAGCAAGAATTTACAAATAAAATGAATTCCACAAGGAATTTGTCAATTTTGGAACATGAGACAATCAACGGTGATGAAAACTGGAGTTATTGCAAGAATCCAAAAACAAGCGAAAATTATATCAAGATGCAGGACTGCCTCAACCTAAATGGAATTTTTTTGAATGCATGTTTTTTTCTTGTTTAAATTTCACCCAATACAAAGCTTGAAAGCCAAGGCAGAGGATTACAGTTGAAATGGGAATGCTGAATGAGATAGGAGATATGAGCAGAAGAGAAAATGGTAGGAAGTGAAGATTATGAGGATAGATAATTATTGGCAGTTAACTTGAAATGTTCAAGGAAGCAACCACATGGGAGTTCTCTGAAATGGCAGTTCTTAGGAAAAGGACATCAAACAGAACGTCCTCTCCTCACATTTTGAACACAGAGTGTCTGTGGAATTCAAAGGGAATTCTTTATTAGGAATTGTTGAACTCTAGACAAACTGTAAATCTACAAGTCTAACCATGAGCAATTGGCTCGTTTGCATGAGGCCCAGAGAGAGAACAGTTTTTTTTTTTTTTCTTTCTTTCTTTTGGGCAGTGGTTTTACCATATGATGACTGCTGTTCTCATACTGAAAATGTTATTCTGTGAAATGATCCCCAAACCAAAATGGAAACCATGTGGCATGCTCTCAAGATCAGGGCACTTTTTCAAATTACTATTCCCTGCAACAATCCTTTTCTGGTGTGTGTTTCTAACAATTTTTTTTTTTTTTTTTTTTTTTACAAGAAAATAAAATTTGGCTTAATGATGACAGAAGGTTATAGAAAAAAAAAAAAAAAAAAAAAAAAAAAAAAAAAAAAAATCAAGGAAATTACTTTAATGACTGAATAATGACACTATGACTCCATATGAATAAAAGTAGTAAAAAAATGATGGGGATACCATCCATGAAATTTATACATCACATAATCAATACCAACACTGATTAGTTATCACCAAATGTCATTTCTTACATTTTAGGTTTCCCTTTAGTACTATCCCAAAAAATTGATTTATACTAGAGACTGTGTTGTTTTTTTGTTTTTTACACAAACCTTTTGGATGCATTTCTTGCATCTCTATAACAAAAATTTCTCACCATGTAAAAGTAAGAAAGGGCTGTACAAACTCCCCAGAAAACTGTTCCAGTCTTCACAGCTTTTATCTGAAATAAAAAAAAAAAAGGTTTAAGCTTTATAAATCAACAGAATAAGCAATTCTAAAGAAAACAAAAAAAATACTTTAATAGTTTAACTTTATCTTTTGACATATAAAGTTTTGAAGTGCTATATCAAATTTTACAAAGCTATGAAAGCATCCATATTTGCAAAAGTAATTATTTTCTTACACGAACACATATTAAATTATTTAGGAGATAAATGTAAATGAACCCTTGTCTTGGCCCCCAAAAATGTTAACTAATTGTTTTATCTAATAAATGTAGGTCAATATAAAAAGATGAAGATATTGTTGAAAGTCCCCCAACCAAAGTCTTTAAATCTGACCAGACTTTACTTTTGGCAGGGAGGAAGACTATTTGGCCAACAAGAATTTTTTAGTCTTCATTAGTGTGAGAGAGAGAGTTTCCAAAAAGACCCAACTCTACATTTTTCTGATATTCTGGTTAATATATTGGTCTATATAAAACCAAGGCACCAGTTTTATAACTGGAGAAGAGCCTAATTTCACATAAAAAGCATTAAGTACAGGTATTAGTTATGCAGTGAGTCATAGAATTTCAGGAGTTGGGCCCTTCTATTATTCAAGATACTACAAACACTTGATTAGGTTTGAAAAAATACTGCTACCAGAAAGGGCCTTGAAATGAAAAGAGAGAAGAAACATTTTTAGAGAATATGATGGAAAGAATGTTCAGAACCAGCAAAACAGAGAACATGGATTATTTAAACAAAATATAAAATTTGAATATTTGCCAAGATGCATTCTTGCTCCCATTGACTTTGGTTATTTGTCTTTGATATTCATTCTGTCAAGTCTAGAAAAAGTAATATCCACATCTGGCCAGAAACATATTCTAGGAGTAGTTTTAATGAAGCATTAAGTTCTGTACCTTGTCACAATGAGCTGGTTAGAAAATGGTTTTCACAGATGAAGCTCTTAACCATGAAATGGTGCCATTTTTCCAGTCATTAGTCATCAAGGATTATTTTGATCAAGTGGTCGACAGACTCATTTACCATATAGCTAAGAGTTTGGTAAGATAGGGAAAATGATCTCAGGACAAGTGAAACTGACAAGAATGAGATGAAGGCCGAGAGATTTGATTTGAAGTTAATGACTGGAATGGATACAAGAGATTTTAAAGCCTTCTTAGAGAAGTTCATGATCAAAGATTGAGAATTTGTAGTCATAAAATACAAACTGTCCATTTTCTTCAAGGAAAATAAATATGACAAGTTGGTGCCAGAAACTGTGACTGGTATTGTGACTAACAATTTTTACTTGATTAAAAGTTGGGTCGCTCAGATTCCTCATCAGGTCCTACTTCCAGTAAAGGCAGCCACAAAAACCTGGTAAAATATCTTTCCTCCAATGTTCAGATATCTATAAACAATCTGTAGGCAACTGATTATAGATTAGTCATCAAATTAACCCTTTGTAACCTTCAATTCAATCTGAGGATCTGGAGTCTTGTAACACATATAATGTGATTGACACTCCTTGTCGTTGGGATTTACGAGATTTTGTTGGTTAGTTAAAAAAAAAAAAAAAATAAAAAAATAAAAAGTTTGCCTTTCTTCAAAAATATAATTTGCTTATGTTTTTATCTTATTTAATTATAAAAGGGTCCCAAACACCAATCAGTTAGAGGCATGGTTATCGTGAAATAACAAATGTAATTCTCTTATTTCAGCCAATGTCCATAACACCTCTTTACAAAAAAAATAAATATAAAGTAGAATTTCAATTTTTGTCTGATTTGGAAAAGGAGCTTTTTTTTCTTTTATTATTATATTGAAATTGGGTCATCTGGAAACTCAATTTTTATTTAATATTATTATCATCCCTAAAGAGTCAGTTTTCAATGAGAAAGGCCATCAAAAATGTACAGGAAATTTATAGCCGATCAAAGAAAATTATCAGTTAAACTATTAGCTGAAATTCAAGGCACAGAAAGCTTTTCAGCATCTGCACATACATATAGAAAACAGAAAAACAATTTTAAGATTGTATCATTTTTATACCCGCTATAGGATATTCATGTGAAGCAATTTCATTCCTTACAAACTTGTTTGTACAAACTGCATTACAAAAATTTAAATGATTTATTGTAAACAAATTTGACAAAAACAATTTCTAAGATACAATCATTATATAAAGGCAAATGGGAACTAAAGAAATATTTACCTTATCAAATTGAAAATACCAAAATTAAAAATTTGTCAAACTCGTTGCAGACTGAGTAATGTCAGTTCTCTCTCTAACAAAGAGACCTTGCGCCCAAACATAGGTTTGAAAGTGTACAGTGAATTCATCTTTGTGGCCAGTGAAATCCGTGAATATTGTTGAATAATTTAGTTGCATCTGAAGTTGGGGCTAAAACTGAATTTCTTGACTCAATGTCGAAGTCAAGAACCAGTACATTCTCTCTGGAGTAGTAAAATGATGTATTCATTTGAAGTCTTGAAATTTTTGGAGAGTTGGCTGTTATTTCATCAAAATTTATGAACAGGCTAGTTTCTTTTTTTGTTTGTTTTAACTTGTACATGTAATACGTGTAACTTGTGCTATTTGAAGATTTCAGAAACAAGCCTAATGATGAATCGTTATATCATTAAAAAAAAAAATAAAAAAACAACAATGAAGAAACAGGCAGACCATCAACAGATACATCTGAAAATGCAACTTCCATGAACGTTGTTAAAGATGATGACTTTAGAAAACAAATGTTGACTTCTTTTGAGTCACCTAATAAGATGAAAATAACAAGACTTTACAATGAGGAATATTTTCTATATGGTTTCATGAAATGGGTGGATTCTAATAGAAATGACAGGACTCAGAGTTTGATCTGTAATGATCTAACTAATGAGAGTTTGAAACCTTTGAAACTAAAAGAACACTTAGAAAAACAGCGCAACGAACATTCAAATAAGCCTTTGGAATATATTCAAAGAAAGATAAAATGATTTACAGTCATCAGTAAAAGTTTTTTGTCACTTTACAACTGTTAATGAGAAAGCCTTATTGTCATCATATTTCATTGCATATCATGTAGCAAAAGAGAAACTTCCACACACATTAGCTGAAAAGGTTCTTTCTTCATATTCAGATATTGTGCATACTATGCTTAATGAAAAATCTGCCGAAAAATTAGCAGTAGTACTTGTCAGTGACAATAAAATATCACAGAATTTGTTCAATTGCAAAACATTTAGAAGAAATGCTTGTTGAAAGACTGCATTATGGTATAGATTTTGCAAAACAACTAGACAAAAGCACTGATATTGCAAATTGTGCAACCCTTTTAGCTTATGTCAGATATGTGTGGCAAAGTGATATGTTGGAAGACTTGCTATGCTGTCTAAATTTGGTGAAGAGGTATTTGTTGCATTAGAAGAGTTGTCTTGTTGGGCGGTAGAAATTAAACTTGAAAAACTGCAAAGGATTACAAATGATGGGGTACCAAATATGTCCAGAAAAAAATAGCGGTATTATTAAAAGATTTTTGGATGCAGCTGATAACAATGCAATTTGGAATCACTGTTTTATACACCAACAAGCTCTGGTATCAAAGGAACTTTTGAAAAATATTAAGTAAATATTGAAAAGTGCAGTTAAGTTTCAACAAAGGATGCTCACTAAATAGTAGAATATTTCAAATATTCTGTAAAGAGATTGGCACCCAATACAGCCACTTACTGTAACACACAGAAGTTCATTGGTTGTTAGGAGGCAAGGTACTTAGCAGGTTGTATGAACTTAAAACTGAGTTTCATATGTTTTTGGTAGAAAGAAATAATCCCTTGGTACAACTTTTTGAAGATGATATTTGGATTACCAAATTGGCTTTAAACATGAAACTTAAAGGAAAATAAATAAATAATCGGCAATATATTTCAAAATATTAAATATATTGAATGGTTTCAGAAAATGTTGAGACTATGGCAAGGAAGACTTAAAAGTGATCATCCCATATATAATAAGGTTTCCAACATTGCCTATGAAAACTCAAGATCTTGTCACATCTCATTTTCCTATCTCAAAGATTTAATAACTATTTCCCCCGAGTAAAAATTTGAACCAGTGAAGAAAAGCCTTTGAATAAAAAATCCATTTGTTTTTCAAATATTAGGTTAGTGCAAAAATAATGTCGTTTTCTCACATATGTTACTATGTGAGAAAACGACATTATTTTTGCACCAACCTAATATCTGAATCAATAATCAAGTTAAACTTGTTAACTGAAGAGGGAGCTGAATTGCTGCATCTTAGTTGTTCTTTCACAAGAATGATTTTGAGAAATTAAATTTGTGCTCATTTTGGGTTAAGAACAAATGGGAATGTCCACTACTGAATAAAAAGGCTATTTTATTACTATTGCCTTTTACAACTACTTACTCAAGTAGACTAGGATTTTTCACATTTACTCAATTTAAGACGAAGGATAAAAACAGGCTCATCACTGCACTTGTTATGAGGATAGTATTGTCTTCCTGTGTTGCCAATTTGAATCAGATGCTTATGAACAAACACATCCATCACATTAAATGAAATTTTTTACCTGTGTCGGAATTTCCTTTAAATTTGTTTTTCTAAAAGTAATAATTTTATATTCCTACAAATAATACAAATAGATACATGCAATTCCAATATGTATAGAGGTATATATATATATATATATATATATATAAACTGTCAATAATAAATAAATGAGCCTAGTGAACAGAGTTTGTCTGATTTATTACACATAGTTAGAATGAGTCACAATGCAAAATGTGATTCTTGCTGTGGGTTGTGTAAAAACGTTTGAAAAATGCTGGTACAAATGATATGACCAGATAATTATGTTAAAAGGGGAAAAAGTCTTCAAGATGAAAAAAAAAAAAAAAAGAAGCAAAAACAAACTTACCCATGTGTAGTAAGTGAACATCAGAGCAAATATGGCAATTCCTTCATTGTCATAACTACCCGCAACTGATCGGCTGATATAACCTGGAACTAAGTCAAAGAAATGGAATGTTTAATTTTATTTAATTAAATTGTTGTGTATTTAAATAAATAATAAAGTGTTTATGGCACTAAAAAATCTCAAATGTTTTTGGCAAGAACATGATCATTTGAATTTTCAATAAACTGATAAAAAAAAAAAAGTACATTATATATATAAAAATTAAATTTATATACAAGTTTAGATGAGAAATACATTCTTCCTCACCTTGTAACAGATTCCTCAAATATTATCCAACATATTCATCATCATCATTATTATTATTATTCTTAATAATTATTACATCTCTGTGCTACAAATGAGTTTCAGAAGAGCATGTTCCCCTAATCTTGAGTGGAGGAAACCAGTTCACCTGGCTTAAATAAAATCAATTTTCTAAAAGCACCAACAGTTTCACTTGTATCACACCTTTGATTTGTCTTGCAGAAGGGGGAGGGGGACAAAGACGCACACATACAAAAGAGGTTTTTATTAAGTTTTATATGTGATGTTCAAAAATATTAACATCAAATTGTTGATTCCCAAACATCTAATAAGAATTGAAAATGGAAAAATCCCTTATTTGATCAAAAAGAAGAAAATGTGCTTTTAACTGACAAAACTTGGTTATGCTTTAAAACAACCCTCAATCAACACATGGTATAAGCATAAAAATAGAAAAGAACCAAACAATAATTTTTGACCAAATCAATTTTAGCACAAATATCTGAAGCTCCATAATGCAGATTTTAATAATATCTTAATTTTCTAATTGTTTGACAAAAAAAAAAATACAAGGAGAAAAATGATGATTATAGTTAATGATAGGAAGATGAGGATATTGCAAGGAATGTATTCTCTTGCTGGCATAAACTAGCACATTCCAAACTTGGCATTTTCAGAGCCACTTTTAAATCTAAATAATTGTTATCAACATGCTCAACAAACATGTAATTTGAACAAATGCTTTATTGTTCAAAATAAGCATTCAATAAAATGGGGAATAAAATAAAAACATTTTTTTAAAAGAATCAATTTTGGAAACTTATTTTTTTTAAATTGTAGAGAATACAACCTATTCATATGAGGTGTTTTTTTTTTCCACCTCCAATAAAAGCCATGCAAGAGCTTAATGAGGATGAAAAACAATATAGTGAAAGAAATTAAAAAAAAAAAAAAAAAAAAAAACAAAAAAAAAACACATTACTGAGGAGAAAGGTCAATATAAAGAACAGGATTCAAGGAGACAGAAGATGACAATTGATGTTGCATTTAAATGTTTATAGAATGTAGTTGACAGGAAAGCAGGAAGCCGGAAGAGAGTTCTATGCGAGAGAAGTATACTTGACAAGCAGTAAATGGTTTCAGCCTTTCACGATTAAAATAACAGTAATTTTTCTACTTAACCAAAAGTTACTTCTAAATTGTGAGAGAAAAACTGACAAGTAAAAGGAATGAGCCAATGCCATGATTAATATTACTAATGTTCAATATATTGACAAAGGTGTCTTCAAGATGACATTTCACTTATCTAAATTGGTGAAGATGGCAATGAAAGTTGTTTTGGATAACAGAGAAAATTTATTTTTTAAAAAACATGAAATTTGGAAATAATGCATAGTACTACAGAAGTTTCAGGATGAAAAGAAATTATATAGTTACCGATTAACCTGAAAATATCCAAGAACTGAAGAAATGATTTTGAGTAGGTACTTGTTTTCTTCTTCAGTACAATACATTAAACCATTATCTAAATTAGTAAATTAGTATGCATATGTACTATGGAACAGCTTGAAGATAAATAAAACTTTCATAAGCTTAAGATATTAGACTGCCTTTTCTCAACATAAACATAACATCAAGTTTCATGAGGCAACCATAAAATTATCTTAAATCTCTCAGTCAGCAAATACATTTATTCAAATCTTGCTTTTTAGTTAAGCCAAATTTCTCAAATGTGGCCTCAAGTTTCAGTTCAGCTATTTAACCTATTCTCAACGCTAAACAAATCAAATCTAATCCAAAAGCAATTCACTTTAAACATTCAAATCACAAAATTACTGATGACTAACATTTTTTTTTTTTTGAAAGATTCCAAATTAGCCTTCAATGTAGGCGGATAAAAATTGAATACCAAAATTTGCTGAAACAGTTTAAATTACAATTCACAAAATTTAAGGCTTATGTAAATTTAAATTCAGTGTATTTCTATAAACAGTGTGGGACATTATCAGTTATTCTTATTTTCTTTGTAGGCATGTTTAAGTTCAAAAGCATTTTACGAGTGTTGTAAACATATGTAGAAATGCTTTTACAGTGGGAACTAGAAAAATAAACTGCCAATTCAGGTTATATAAAAGTCTACAATGGCTCATTAGCAATTCAAATATCTTCAAAGACAACACTGAGCAATTCATTTATACATAAAACTACAAATGGTATGTGTTGATGCTATTATGTTTAAACAGTTCGTATTTTATTCTTTACAAATTGTTAATTCAGCAAACAGAAAAGTAATTAATTCATATCTTAGAAAGTCGAGAAAATTACTATTATATATTCATATGGAAATATAGAAAATTAAGAAATGCCTTTATCAAGCAAATCAAAAATATTGAGCTTTACAATTTCAGATATTTTGAAACTTATACAAAAGACTTTTTGGATTTTGTATAAAAAAAAAAAAAATGTTAGCATACCTTCAGGAGTTAAAATATAAAGCAAAGTTATATAAGAAAATGTTAACTTGTCAAAAAGAACAGTAGATAAATTGTCTTAAATAGTTGTAAGATTTCTTTTCAACACAAATATCAAAGGCTACTAATTGTGACATTGATAATGTCGACATTGATTTATTCAAAGCATGTTAACATTCTTTATACAAAATCTGAAAAGCTTTTCGTATTAGTTTTAAAATATCAGATTGTAAAATTCAATATTTCTGACTTGTTTGAAGGCATTTGTTAATTTTCTATATTAATATTTAGCTACATGAATATATAATTACAAAGTTAATGTTTCAGTTCAAAATTAATGTTAGGCTTTTTAAGTATTCTAATATAGCCAAGATTAGAAGTCAAAATGTAATGCATGTTCTCTAGTTACAACATATTTAATAGCAGAAGAATACAAAATGAACAGAAAAGTCTTTGGATTCCAAATCTAGTTCTCAACATAATCTTCTTCTCAACTGTGATATTCAGTTTTTGCATGTACTTTATAGAAGATTGTTGGCTGCTTCCTAAGCCACGTTCATATTATTATTATTATTGGAGAAATACTGTTCTTTAAGTGCCTCTTCCATGGGCACTAATGGATAGAACTAGTCTATGCTCCATCACAAAATCCACTTTACCCAAACTTTTAAGTAGACAAAACAATATTCTAAAAGCGTTCCATTATAAAATAATGTTTTTTTTTTCCTTTTTATTTAGAGTAGCAAAGAGACTGCAGTAAACTGTAGGCACAACTAAGGCACATCTGAAGCCTTTCATGGAGTTTTATAAGGAGACCACCAACTTGTTTGGTTTTATTCTAATTCACATCAGTAGTTGCCTTGCTACTGCAGGGATTGTCAACAAGTTTGGTTTCTTTTCTCTATAGGATTGCGCTTAACGCTGACCAATCTCTTTACTGTGCTTATATCAAGTACACTGTTTCCACAAATATTAAGTAATCTTCTGTGAAGGTCTGCAGTACTTCCTACTTTCCAAAACAAAAATTTTATAACAGCTTTCACTCTTTGATTTCTACATGTGTTCAGGAAAACATCTCTTCTTAAAAAATATACCTAGAGAAAAAAAAAAATTAATATTTTTTTACCCTTTCCTTCTATACATTTTAGCAAGGTATATAAAAAATTCTGAGTAATACTTTTAAAATTAAATGAGAACAGATATTACTTTTCTTTTTTTTCTTCTTTTTAATTAAAAAAAAAAAAAAAAAAAAAAATTATTTTCCAGTTTCATTATCCAAATTCAAAAACTCAGACTAAAATCAACCTAAAAATGTACATTGTACTAAAAGAAGCGAGTCTTATAGGTCATCAAATAGAGTATTTGGGAGTAACATTGAAACTGTGAATGAATGAAAAAGTATCTTTAAACAAGATGGCATTCCTTACTAGGTAAGGATAAAAAAAGAACAAATATAGACAAAGTGATTTAGAATCTTGTACAGTCATAAAAATCAAATAAGTGATCAAGAGGATTTCACTAGAAAGTATGACATTACTTCTCATTTACACATTAAGAAGAAATGAAGGAGGGGAAAAAAAAAGAAAGAAGAGAAAAACAAAAACATCCTTACCTATTGCAATAAAGCATGCAGCAAATAGCCCAGCACCTGCACTCCATATTTCTTTGGTAAAAAAATATGTAGCCAATGCAGTCAGACCACTGAAAATATAATGCACAAGTGAATGAGAAGAAAAATTTGACAGGACAACTATAATACAAGATGTCTAGTATGCATAGCATATTGACATGTTTATGTGGTTCTTGATTTGGGGAGAATTTAGATGATCGATAGCTTTCTATACCTCAATAAGTGAAAATCATTATCCAAAGTGAAGTTTGAGTTGTTATAACATCAAAATAGAGATATTATGGGAAAAATATATCTTAGAATGATTCACTTAAGTAATAATTAAAGAGATAAAAAGTAAAAATAAAATTAAAAATTAAACACAAAAATAGCGAAAAACTACATTTGGATCTACAATTATTTCTACGCAATAGTCTATAGGATAATTTGAAACATAACTATGGCCACCCACTCAATAACTGTTAAAATAATAGACCTACCCATAATACATTATTGACCAGCATATATAAACAGTCAAGCCAAAACAACTCACATGACATGAAACAGACTAATGCTGCTGGGTGTTGACCTCAATGTCCACTTTTATATTTTACATATACTCTATCTCTGCTATTGAGCACCCATACATATAGCATACCTTAAAACTATATTTTAATATATTTAATAGATGTATTTGAATATTTATCTGTGTGCATGTATTTACATTTTTGTCTGAATACTATAGCAATATGTTTATATATAGATAGATATAAATAAATTTTTGTTGGTTCATCTTTGTATACCTATGTAAATTAGCTACCTCTACTTACTTTCAATACCTGAATTTTTAAAAAATGAGAAAGCCTTCTTGAAGCTTTCATTTTAGCTTTAATTGAAAGCTAAATGATTAAATTTAATATTTCTAATAAGCAAAATACTCTGGTATATTTTAAATAGAAATTATATTGATTGAAATCTCAACTTTTTGGCTGCTTTCAGAAAATTGATAAATATTGGCCATTTTTGACACATTTGTAAACAAAGTTAATTCTTGGTTTTAAAAAAAACTTCCCAAAATAAAATATACTTTTTTGAAACTTTATTTGAAGAATATTATCTGATTTAAAGTATAATTAATCTGATTAAAAAAAAAATATTATTTACTTTAAGTTTAAAATAACAGAGAAATGGATTTTTAGAACAAACAGTAGTGCTGATTACATGCTTGTCCCTGCCACTCGTCACTCATAGATCACTTAACAGGCATTGATAAAGTGTTGACAGATTTTAACGTGTGAGCACCTTTTTTTCCAGAATTTTTAAGTACTCAATAATTTTAAAAATGTTGGAAAATATTCTCCATAATCTAATTTCAGAGATGATGAATTTAAATTAACTATAGTCCTCACTCTTATTTTCTGATTGCGTCATGTATGGTCGACTATAGTTTCAAACAGGAGCAAGTTACGTAATATTTTATATACATAAAAAAAATTCATTTTTTTAAAATAGTGGGGGGGGTAACGACTTTTACCGAGCTTTTCAAGAAAAGAAAAAAAAACCCAAAAAACTGAAAAAAAAAAACTCCAAGGGGTCCTGCTTTTACAATTTACAATCACCTGCCTTGTGTTGCGAGTAAATTTTCTGTGTTTATCATTTTTTTAAATTCTACTTTTACCTTTTTTATTTTCCATTTAGCATAAGGAAAAAAAAAAAAAAAAAAAAAAAAAACTTTCTTGCTTTGTTTATTAAAGAAAAATTGGTTCTTACAATTAGATCCTGAAGTTTTTCACATTGAGAGATAAATAATACAAATATCTATTAAAGTCCAACTTTCACCTAGGATTCATTCACCAATTTTAAAATAAACAGTAAAGTTTTGTTTATTTTTGTGTGTGGATGCATTCTATAAATTAAAATCCTACCACTATTGGTGGGAAGTAAGAATTTTCTTATTTTAAGAAATCAGTTGCTTTTAGAATAAATATAAAAAAAATTTAAAAATAAAATAAAATAAATAGATAAAAAAAAAAAAAAAAAAAAAAAAAAAATTAAAAAGAAAAAAAGTTATCCCAAATTAATGTTCTGTTGTCCATAGGAGGACATTAATTTCAAGCCCTGGTGCAACAACTATTCATACTTGGAACATTTAGTCACTGTTTAATGTTTAAAAACTTACTTTTTGAATAATAATTTTCTATCTTGGGTTAACTTGCAATGAGACCATGCCATGTTAGAATTGGGCACAGGACCCTCTCCTAGCACTAATAACTGCAACAGATTTTTTTTTTTTTTTTGTTTAACAAAAGAAAACACATGTTGATGAAGGTGTTCTTTTAACAAGTCATTTTCTATCTGCTGAGCTTTTAGAAAAACAGGCAATTATCAAGACAAGTGCACAAAAAAAAAAAAAAAAAAAAAAAACTGTCTTACCAAGTCAGTTCAAATTATACACGAAGAGGAATTACAAAGGAAACAGACAGTTCCAAGAAAGAAGCTTTTTTTCTTTAAAGCTTTTTACTGTAATTTCATTTTTGATCTTAAATTCAAATCTATTTATATAGGCAAGTAATCAGATTTCAAGATGGAAGCATTGGAAGAAAGCAAATGCAGTTACGATTTTGCAAAATGATAAATTACGTTAATGAAAAACATGGCACGCAGATCTAATCTAATTTGGACAATATTTTAAGTCTTATTTTAGTGAAAATGTAATTTAAATGCAGAAAATTTAAAAAAATAAAATAAACACTAGTGATTAACTAGTATGCATTAGCAACTAAACTGAAACACACTTAAAAAAAAACCTGGTTGAATTGCAGTCATTAACGCTGGCTTACAGGTTGTAATACTTGTTAGGTTTTAGCTTAGTACAGACTCTCCTGGTATAAACAGAGTTGTGTATGATTAGAATACAAGAAATATTCTCATATGGTATTAATTCCAATGGTTCATTAAGAATTCCAGGTTCAATGAGAATTAATTTCCAGAGAAGGTAATGCAAAAAGTTTACCTTGTATCTAGAAAAAAAGGTTAAGAAACAACAGAGCAAAATATTTTCCACACCAAAGAATTAAAATAAAAAGGTAATCAATATCAATGTGATTTCTCCAACATAAACATTTCTAATTAAGAAACTTTATGGAAATTAGGGGATAATTTGCTCAATCATTTTCCATAGGTTAGTAAGATGATGCAAGTAAAATTACTAATTTTACTCAGATGAGCCTTTTAAAAAATGTTTGATACCCATCAGTTATTGTTACTGTCCTTGTTTGCATTGTCATAGAGAAACTTCTTCAGTATTTCTCTTGTTGAAACCTGACAAGTTTTGCTATTAACAATTTAAAGCCACTTTTACATGATGGACTGATTTTCTACAGCTTATCAAACCTTTGCAGGTTATTTAAAGCCAGAAAGTTTTTTAGATTCTAAGAATTTTTTTTTAAGATAATAATGGTTTAGTGATACAAGTCTTACTAATTAACCTGTAGTTGGAGAAGACTTTTCCCAACAGTATTTACGCGTAATTGAATATAAAAAACACAACTTGGTTCTCCAATTAACAATTCCAAGCAATTATGCATTACACCATCCAAGCTTACGGCACCTGATATTTCCAAGTGGTCACTCATCTAGTTACTAACCCGGCTTGACATTGCTTAACTTTTGTGATTGTACGGGCATCAGTTTTTCAATGTGTTTTATTTACAGCTACATTAGACTTCAATATCAATTTTTAAAAAAATGACAGGCTACTGTTGAATATGCAATTCCAGCCAAATAGTTGCATTGTGAGAGGGTCATTTAATCAAATATAAGGAAACTGTTGTTTATGCAGTAGGCTTTTTTTTTTAAATCAATGTGAGGAAATGGTTATAAAAAAAAAAAAAAAAAAAAAAAAAAAAAAAAATTGTATTTAAATTGAAATGGTACTGAATTTTGTTTTTCTATGATCATATGCCAATTTTTGGATTATGTAATAATGCATCCTGAAACAGTTTCCTTTACTTCTTAAAAATCCACTAACAAATCACACATTACTTATTGAGACAATTCTGTTTAGCGCTGGATTTCTATACATCAAAATTATTACTGCATTTTAGTTACATTTAAATGATTTTTGTATTAACACTTTTATAAAACTAGACATCAATTTATCTGTCTTGGTTTAAAACAACATTATGAAAATTTTCACTTTGCTTAAAATTTTCAAGTGAAGTTTTAAAAATATAGGTGTAAATCTTTTTTACAAATATAGTGTACCAAATGATTGTATGGCAAGTTTAAAGTAATTTTCATATCTAATTAAAAAAAAAAAAAAAAAAAAAAAAAAAAAAACACAATCAATTTCTATCATCAAAACCAAACCTTAATTTTAGAACCATTAATTTTGAGAAAGATTCCAAATAGGACATTCTCATTTCAATATTAACCTTTAGCATTCTGCATTTTTAATATTACCCCCCCCCACACACACACACACACTTCCCACTGCAGACTTTTTCAACACTTCTCAATTTTGTTAATTTCACTCAAAGTTGTTTTCTGTTGCTATAGCAGGATATGACAACACAACTTTGAAATTTAAATTCAGGGATCAGAGTCAACTTCATTGGCAGGATAAACTTTTTGTACAGCAAATGAAGTCACATACAGAGTGATAAAAGGTTAATGGAATGGTCTCATTTTTTGAAGTTCCAAAGATTTCTGCTATCTCAAAGGTTCATTAATCACAGCAAAAGTTCAATTTCAGTCAAACAAAATAATTTAAAAAACACTGACATTTGAATTATAATTATTTATTACTAACCTGAATATAGGTGCAAGGAACACACAAATATCTCTGATGTGTACAGGGATATTAAGAGTGTGAAGTACCCAGTGGATTGATCCAGAGGTTACCATCAAGCCAGGATAAACCTTAAAGAGAGAGAGAGAGAGAAATTTAATACAATAAAGCTAACAAGTAGGACTGGATCATTTGAAACTTGTATAAACCAGGATTTTTGAGTTTTAAGACAAGAATATTGTTCAAAGGAAATCAATTTCTTTAGTTATTTGATCTGTTTTAGGCATAGACAACATACATTCTATAAATACAAGCTAACTGAAAAGCTAGACCAATTAACATTTCAGACTTGTTGTCCTGGCTCCAGGCAAATCCCACCATAATTATTTCAATTTTATTTACATTGTTTACTTAAATGTACAACAGAGAGGAAATTCAGTAATTATTCAGTACTTCAGTAATTATTAGAATCCAAAAAGAAACAAATTTATATGGATTTTGCTGGCATTTTATTTGTATTCAAGAAATCCAACTAGTTTTATAAATTATGCAATTTTAAACAATATTTAATTGTTATCACATCCAGCAATGGATACAGAATTTTACATTAATGGGTTGCTTGGTTGTCGTATTGCCAGCAGGAATTCTGAGCATAAAGTAATTCATTTCCACTTGGGTTCTCATGTTTGACTAGGTACAAGAATGGCTTACTGATCAAGAGTGAATTAGAATAGGAAATTATAAGCAATACAGGAAAAATAAAAAAATTGATTTTGTTCATGCACAGACCTGTCTTATCATTTAATATTCTATTTGGGTTTGTAATTTAAGCACATTTTTAATTACTTTGAGCACTTTTAGCTTGCAAAATTGAATAGTTCAGACTATTATTGATTGAACTTATATATAACAACACTTTAATCAGATATGAATTAGAAGATTCAGATTTCAGTTTTATACACTGGGATGCATATTTCATGAAGAGGCTTATTCATCTTATGCCTTTTAAACAATAAGATAAAAAATACAAACAGAACAGGACCCTCAATACTAAATCCTTCAAACTAATATTGGTCCTGACCTGGTATCCCAGCTTCAGTCACTTTTCCCACTGCCATAACGTAGCGTCCCTGTACCTTTCCTATAAATATTTTCATGGTATTACGTTGGTGCAAAAATAATGTCGTTTTTGACGCATTTTTAACGTCAAAAAACGACATTATTTTTGCACCAACCTAATAATTGTCCTGATGAATTTTCCTCTATGCTACCTAGACTTCATGAATTTAAGCACTGTACTAGATTGATGGCAAGTTCTCATCATTTTACAGTTTAAATGGATAGATGTAACCGTAAATTCCATGCTAACAGTTTCTTCTATTACATTTCTTGTTTGTGGAATTCTCTTCCAGCTTCTTGCTTCCCAGTCAACTTTTGATCTTCAATAATTTAAATGCAATGTCAATTATTAGCTACTGTCTTAATTCTTGGTCTTTTATTGTCCTCTCCCCTTAATATTATATTTTTCTCATATTTGCTAACACTCAGTAACCCGAGTCTTAGTGGCTTTATTGCCTTGCTTTGGAGTAAAACAAAAAATAAATAAAAAACTTGGTCATACACTTAAGAATGAATGGTTTCAACAGTAGTTTTATTACTGCTAAAAAGATAGAAATTTTACAACTGAAATGATTTTTATTTTACTGAAAATAAATGTTTTTTAATTTCCATTTAAAAAAAATGGTTCAGCAATCTATTTTCCCCATGTTAACTAAAAAGAAGTGTTCTTTTTTGAAAGAAATGAAGATTCACTAATGTTATCATAAAAGTTTCAGCAATGCGGTCATAAAATACTTTATAGCAAGTTTATGACTATGGTAACAATTTACATTATAATTGATACAATAAGTAGATAGTTTGTGTGATAATGTTTTTCAATCTGAAAAGGTAATAACATTCTCAGTAACTACAAAAAAAAGTCAACTTTGAAGCCATCACCTTGTAACATTGTAGATTATTTTTTTCCCTTTTTTTTAGATATTTATCAAGTTTAGCTTAAATTCAAACCTACTGCAGAAGTATATAGCAACACAAAAACAAAACAAAACGCTACTAGCCCAGCTTAACCAACCTACTTTGTAGATCCTAGTATATTTCATATTGTGTCAAATATTAAAATTTCGTGTTTAAAAAAATAGAAATAAAACAACTAAATTTATTTCAATGATAGTAAAAATAAGTGAATCACTGAAAGATAAACGTGATGTCAATTTAGACTGCCAAGAGTTGTATAGCACACAGCATTACATTGCCCTTTAACAAATGAACAAGAGTTTCTTTTTGTTACTTGATAACAAAAGGATTTGTTTGTTTGTTTGTTTGGGTTTTATGCCATATCAACCACTGTGGGTTATTTAATGCCAAATCCAGTTTATATGTATTTTAAATGCCTATTTTGTATAGAATAAAAAGCGTATAGCTGGCAACATTACGGTTTCAAAAACTTAGAGCTGGCAACATTGTTGTTTCAAAAACTTAGAGCTGGCAACATTATTTTTCTGAAAACATTATCTGAGACCTTGCTGTTGGATGCAGTTTATCGCCATACCCAGGACGCGGATGTAGTTTACCGTACAAAAGGATTTACCAACATTTTTAAAGACAAGAGTCATTAAATGAAGAAAAACAAAAATATATCATGACTACAGAACAAGTCTAAGACTCATTTTTTTTCTTTTTTTTCAGCATAAGTTACCAATGTGACTGTGTACAGACTAAACTATTGTTAAATAGCCTAGTCTGATGTGTTTGTGGATTTGTGCTATGATGTAAAGGAGTCTTTGACTGAAATGGAATATCTTCAATTTACATACACAATCAATAAAGACACCAATTGACCCCTTGTTTAGCAGTCAACAGCTATTTTTTTTTTTTAACACTATACATTATTCAGACTGTATTCCTCATTTTTATTGTCATATTCGTGTTTCAGCCTTCTTCAAGTGATATATGTTGGCATTTCAAACCAAAACCCTTTATTTTGTCTACCACTTTTGTAAACTGTTGTAGATTGTTCTAGTACTTTTCTGTCTTTCCTGGATATCTCAGTTTTAGTAACTCAACTCTCCAAGTTTTTGTTCACTTCTGCTGTGGCCAGGTATTGAACTCACAACTCATGAGATTACTTCAACCAACGCTTTTATCCACTGCGCCAGACATCCATGTATGAAATTTTGAAGCCAAAACATTGCAAATATGACAACAAAAATAAGGAAAACAGTCTGAATAATGTAAATAGTTACAACACTTTATCTCAGAAATATAGACAAATATTTTTAATTTTCTAAGAGATACCTTACTATAGTCATTGTGTCTGTTCATAGTCTACATGACTTATAGACCTTTATAGCAATTAACCTTCTCTCATCACTTCAGGCATGTTCCTTAAATAGACAATATGCCTTTACCCTTGATACAAATGTACAACTAGTTTCTTGTTATTGATCTCAAGTGCCCAAGATTCTTTCTTTGTCTGAAAACCAGATAATCCCTAATGCTTAACAAGTGGCCAAAGACCATAAATCTAATTTCCTATAATTCAATATAGAATTAACTGAATAGCATGAAATGAAGACTTTATTTAGGTTGACCAACTTACATTTTATCTAAGAAATCATTAATCATGTCCATGCCAAGCATGCTGGAAAGAGATTGGGTAACTTTTACTTAGCGGGACTGATTAAATGCAGCATAAGTGTAAGCAATGTTCAATCTTTGCTGGTTCTGTTTCTCCTGTTTATTTACGAGTTGGGTTTGATAAGATGCTCGATTCTGTTATCACTTCCCTGCTCAATCTAATCCCTTTTCATAATTTTTTCTCATCTGCTTTAATTAATTTGTTCCAATGTTACAAGCTTCCTAAAGAGTGTTTTCATACACAGTGACCTCATCTGGTGATGATTATAGATATGTTTTTAAAATAGGATACAGAATCCTGGTAAATTTTTTAAGAACTTTGACAAATGAATAATGTTTCATTAAAACTAGATTTAAGTCTTTTGCCATCCAAGGCTTCATCAGATTCAAAAATGAAATGCATGTATGTGTATTTGTGTGTATACTTAAATAATGAATCATAGTACTTTTTCCCTAAGCTGGTGTTTCTCACGATTAAAGAAAAAAGAAAATGAGTGACTTAAAAAAAGTTGTTATTTTTTTCTGTATCTTTTCACTATAAATCTTACTTTTCGAAATTGGAAATTAGGTTAAAAATTCTCAGGTTTTGGTGCCAATTCCAATACCCCCAAAGTTCCAATTAATCATCCCATCACTAATATATAAGAGAGAGAGAGAGAGAGAGGAGAGAGGGACATTGCAACAGTAGATCAAACAAGGAGATTAAAGGACTACATTTTACTTAACATTATGCGCTTATAAAATGTACAACACAGAAGCAATCAAGTACTGCAAAATCTATTTCATACTGTTATGAGGATGCATTTCTATAAGAAAGTCTCAATAAGGTTAAAATTTATAGTAAGGGATTCTACTGAGTCCTACCTGTTAATACAAAAAAAAAAAAAAAAAAAAAAAAATTTTCTTTCATGAAGTAGATATAAAATAGAGAAATTTGAAATAGAACGTTTGGAAGATTCTAGATCATTCTAGTATATTCGAGAAAAATCTAGATGATTCGAGAAACATTGAGAAAACTGCAAATTAGGTGTTAGCCCCTACAAAAATGGGATTTTGGAAAAGGGTTGTCAGTTGTTGAAGGGGAATTGTTGCTGTTATCAACTCCGGCTTTTGATTCGAGGATTATTATATCCAGCCGAAAGAATCTCTATAAAAAGTTGCCGACCAACAAAAACCCAAAAGAGAATTTCATGGAACAAATTTGGTAAATAGAATTTTGACTAATTTTCATTGACCAAACTAAAAATTAATATTTATTTACACACCTTTGTGGATTTCTAAATATAGCACTAAAGTGATGAAGATATTTGACTAGGTACCTCCACTTTTTCGCGGGAAAACAGCATAGCGTAATAAACAAATGCCACAAACTTACCGAAAATAAATTTTTATCGTCAAAACGCTTATGTTATTATTAAGATGAAAGACCAAAGTGTATTTTAATTATTTTTTGATATTTTTTAATATTTTTTAACACGTTCGAAATTTTGGTTAAAGTTTTCTTTTTTTTACGTCATCGCGGTGCTGTAAAAATAACATTGTTTTTTTTTGCGCTTTTTTCCCGTTGAAAACCCATTGATTTGGAAATTCTTGTAAAATTAAAGTAATTGTCCGATTTTAATGAAATTTTCAGGACTTATTTCACCAATGAATGAAATTATTTTTGAAATATTTCTTTTTAGTAAATTTTAGTAAAAAATATTTTTTTTTTTAATATGTTACACCCCACTTACTTATTTTCCCGAAATTTTTTTCAATTCTTTTTATTTCCTTACAATTTTTTTTTGTTTAAAGTAAGAGTCATTGGAGATGGTAAATCACCTACTTTTTTTTTTCTAATTTGTTCCAACTTTTGTAAAATGAGCTTTGAATAGAAAAATAATGAATCCAATAAAACTATGATATTACTTAATTAGAAAAGCTTTTAATTGCTTTTGTAAATAAGTAATATTAAGGTCATTATTGCCTGAAGAAATAAATTTTTTCTGATGAATAATTAAATTTTACAAGAATTTTTTATTTGTTTTACATTTTGATTATAATAATTTATAATAGTTTAAAAATCGTGCAAAACTCTGTATTAGCTTATTTCCTTTTGATAATTAGTAATTAAGTAGAAACAAAATTTACGAGTTCAAAATTGCCAAGTTTAATAAATTTAGTGATTCCACTTTTTTTTCAAATAATTTTTTATGTTGTATTTTTCTACTTAATACATTCCTTATTTCCATGTACGGTAGACTGAAATTGCCATTATTATAAAAAGAGTTTTGTCCCTTTATTCTAATAAATAGACATAACAGTAAAACTAAAAATAAAAGGGTTAACTCAGATTTCTAGTAATTTTCATTTATGGTCATCCGTCGTAGCTGTCATCACTTGTCAATCAACACGTGGATCAAGTATCGGGATCAAAATTACGGTACCAATCGTTAATAATTCGTTGTATATTTCTTTTTTATGCTATAATTATGTAATATTTTTTTTAAATCAGATTAATTTAACATTAAATTTTCTAATTTTACTAAAATGACGTGTCAGAAATTTTTTTAAATATTTTTAAAATCGATAAATTTGTGTTTGTTTACAAATTTCTTAAAATTAAGAAAATGGCGGGTTTTTTGAAAATTTAAAAATTTAAAATTAAATTTGACATTCCAATGTATATAGTTTCTATCTGAAATATACCAGAATTGTTTACTTAATGGAAATAATAAATTTAATGATTCAACTTTCAAGTAAAACTAAAATGAAATATTCAAGCATATTTTTTCATTTTAAAAAATGCATTTTAAACTCAGGTATCGATAATTTATGCCGAAAAAGTGGAGGTACCTATATTTGACTCACCTTCCTCTTCCTCTCTTGTAACACTTCACCAGTAACTCTGTGTTTTCTGTTTTGTAGGCCACAATTGTTTATCTTGTATATATTTTATGTTGTGTTTTAGTAAATTAAATATTTGTTTGTGATTTAGCTCTGTGTTGTGGTACATCATTTTTTTTTCCTTTGTTACAATTATCACATGTAACAATAGACAAAGTGTTGCTTAATCAAAATTCCCCAATAGAAATATATTCTTGCAATGAAAATTGTGGAAAACCATTAACTCCAAGTAAAGTAACCAAAATCTTGGATACAAAGGTTCCAATGGACACACAGAAAGAATTTGATAATCATTTATTTGCACTTGAGACAAGAAAAAATACAAATGAAAGCTACAGATATGTAAGGGGCAAATACTTAATCTGATAGGTTTTTAGATTCTCTCATTTGTTTACAGTGATACATGTGAAAAAAAAAAAAAAAAAAAAAAAAAAAAGTAGTGGACGTTAAAACATATGTTGATGTAGTCAAATATTATGTGGGGGGGGGGGGGGTCTCTGAACAAATAAGTGGTTTTCTTCCAAGCATTTACAATATCACAACATCAATGTCATTTTGAATTGAGTCAATAAAGGGATTCAGAATTCCTAAAACAAAAATTGTTTTTACAAGGAGGAGTGTAATAAAACAATTATATACTCACAGTCCCACCAACAATTCTGCCCAGTGGGTACCATGCCCGGTCATCAAACCAATTCAGAAAATTGTAAAACCCATTATTAACCATATAATGAGTAGAACGGTAATTAAACCTGAAATTAACAAATTCAGAAATGTTGTTAAACAAGTGACTGTATAGAGTTAAAAGGAAAAAAGAAAAAAAAAGGGGAGGGGTAAAGATAGATGCAGTGAAACCCTAAGAAAAATGGAAATGGTAACATTTCAAAGAAATAATAGCAGAATTTATAAAATAAGTCAATAATACAACTTCCCTGTTGCAAGCTGCTTTTCCATGATATTGAAAGGAAAATAAGCTAAATAGAACTATGTATAAGAGAAAAATAGACAAGATTCTTTTCATAAATGGACTTAAGTAATCACTAGCCAGGTTTAATAAAAGTCAACCTTACACCAACAATTCAGATAAAGTAGGCTACCTTACATTTTCTTTAATATTGTTTACATGAACAAAAAACAAGTTATTGAAATAAGCAATTGTCAAAAGCATTTTTGATCTAAAGAATATGATATATGAATAACACTTTCATTTGGACACAAGATATGTCATTTTCCTTGCCTAGAAATTAAGATCATTTTGGTATGCTTTCCGGTCTTGTAAGTTTAGAAATGGCTATGCAGGTTAATTGGCTGGTATATGCAAGTAATTAAAACATGCCTGAAGGTATCAAAGAAAAAAAGAAAGAAAAATTTAGGCAACAACGTGTCATTAATACATGACTAGCAAGTTCATCTCTCCATAGATGAACAACTCATTTGTAAATTATGTCATCAGTTCTATTGAAAGCATTCTAATTTTTCATTTAAAAATGTTTTGCAAAATTTTAAAGGGAATTATATACAAAAAGAAATAGCTTTATTTTCATTGAGTAAAAAATTTAGGATATTGATAAATATTAACTATCTGGGCACATAGAAATTCCATGGTTAGTTTGACAAAACAGAAGGCTTGTAAAATACTTAAAAATAGAGGAACAGATTCTCCTGGCAAAACCAACAAATTAAAATATATTATTCTACCTACCAACTATCACAACTGCAACTAAAAAAAAAAAAAAAAAAAAAAAAAATTATCTAGACTCAACATAAAATTTCTTACGACTTCTAAAATAAATACTTAATGCAAAACAAAATAATAAATAAATAAAATGCTACTTTAATTAAGAGAAAGCAAAGTTAGCAAGACAAAAGTGAATAGAAAGTGTTTTAATTGCTAGATCATCCACAGTAAAATGGCATCCATATTCCTACAACCTTTCACCTTTCTTTGCAGACCTTATATTATCACAGTGTAACATATTTAATAATAAAAGTGATGAAAATGATATCTTCAATGACCACACCAAATTCTGAAAAATTGGATCAACTTCTTGCCATGAGATTAAATATCAGAAATGACTGTTGCAACTTTTAAAAGCTGAAATCCTTACAATTGAAATTTATAATAACATCAGGACTAGATTCACAGTGACCTAGAACATATGGACTACCTAAAACACACAAGGAGAATTCAAAATTCTGTCTGTAGTAAGAATTTCTCAACCGACCATTTCAAAATTCTAAGTGTTGTCATCCTTTCATTTCTAGGCAAGTCATCTTTTTGTAAGCAAAGAGATTTCCTAAAACTACCTGGTGTTACTTAAATTAGCTTGTGTGTTTTTTGTTTTTATTTTACGAGATGACTAGATAAAAATTCTTTTTAGACTATTTCACAGTTTTTATTGGTAATTTTGTTTTATTATTTAATCTTTTTAATGATTCTATTTCATAAGAGTTGATCAAAATGCTGGCCACTTAGGACTCGTACCACCATTTTTTTTTTTCACTAGTAACTTTCAACAGCTTCTTTGTGCTATACTAAATCTTTGTACAACTAAGAAATTGCTTAAATGGAAAAACTCCTATATCATTCAAAATGGGAATGAACATTGCTTACTATGCCTTGTTTGCATGGGATAATATGTAGGAAGAGGTGCTGAAAAGCTTAGCCCAAACACTTAGCAAATTCCCTTTTTTTTTTCTTTTTTTTTTTTTTGGTAAATCCCTTGAGATTTTCTCTCTCTCACACATATATACACACACACAGGGAGGGTGGAGTGAGGAAGAAAAAAAAAATCTTCCCCATATATCTCCATAAACTCTACATCTTACTCTGTAACTATCTGTCACAGGGTAAACATTACTGTAAAAAATTGCCTTAGATGTCTCAGACTACTGCCCCCTGTGACATCATTAGGAGGGGAGTCTATGTGGCTGGCCTGTATAGAAGACTTGGTATGGTAGTCTTGCCACTTGAACAGACTGTAGTGATCAGGGAAGCATCCTCTTGGGAGTGGGTTCCACAAAACTGGTTTGTGGGAAGAAGTTGCACTTATATCTCACTAATGGAATATTAAGTGAATGAGGGTGGTTTACTCCAATGCACAGATGGTGTCCATGTATATTCATAGGGTGACACAGAAGTTGTTAAATTCCAAGAGTGTATGACTTACTACTATTAGGAGAAAAAAAAAAAAAAAAAAAAAAAAAAAACACTACACTTTTAAGGACTACTTGTATGAAAATAATACACTATAGAAGAATTGAAGATAATTATTCAGCAACTAGTACAACAAATGCAGCAGGAGCAGATTAAATATCATGAACAGTTGAAGGCAATCCTGGAAAACCAAGGAACAAGCAGTGCATCAATTTCATTTTTGCTGGACTCAGTCGCTAACTCAATTAATGAATTTAATTACATACCTATCCTATTTCAGAAGGAATGAAGCCATTTTTCAGAGAAGAATGTCAAAGATGGCCGGATGAAAAGAAAGCATGTTTTCTGTTACAAAAATTGTACCCCGTTGAACATGAAAAATATCTAAATTTCATTTTGCTGAATACACCAGAAAAAGTGTCATTTAATGAAACTGTCAATATTATCAAAAATTTCTAGTGTAAAGAATTCACTTTTTCTTTTTAAATACATGTTAGCAGTGCATGAACCTTATTAAGACGACGATTTTGTCACATATGCCGGTAAAGTCAACTGTGAGTGTGAGAAATTTAAACTGGATAAACTATCCCCCAGGTAGATTTAAATGTCTAACATCAAGCAACAATGCAGAAATACACTCTTGAATCCTTAACAAAACTTAAACAGGATTCAAAGTTAACAATAGACTGTTGTGGAAGAGTGCCAAAAAATTGTCAATTTAAGGCATGATACAGTGAAAATTGAACAAAATGGCATGTCAGAAGTACAAGTAGTTCAAAAAAAGACAGTAGTCTCAAGAAAAAAAATCCCAAATAAAAATATTGCCAAACTTAACCAATACTATGGCTGTGGTATGCTTCATTTCAGAAAGGACTGTCCATTTAAAACCAAAATGTTTCAATTGTGGAAAAACAGGTGACAAACAAAGTGAAAGCAAGTCAAAAAGCAAAAGAAATACACAAATTAACTTGCTGAAAGTAGTACTACCAGCTAAAAAAACTTCAAAGTTCAAATAATAGAAAATTTTTGACAGTAAAAATGAATAATGCTACAGTGAGATTTCAATTGCACACTAGTAACAATATTACAATTATTGATGAACAAACTTAGAACAAAATCAGCAAGCCCAACTTAAAAAAAAAAAAAGTAGCAAGAGGAATATCGGGCAAGAAATTAATTTTTCTTGGGACAATTATGTGTAACATCGCTCTTGTGGATAAAAACTAAAAAAGCAGATGTTTACATATTAAAAAAATTCCAACACAAATTTACTAGTCGTTGATTGGCTAGAATTATTTGAACTATAAAATTGGCTAAAAAATAATTGTTTGTCAGAGGAAAAGATTACAGCTAAAAAAACAATGAGTAAACCCTTTGCTGTGTTGGAGTCTATTAACACCAAACTGGATAGATTATTAAACTGAAGTGTTATTGAAAAAAAATAGATTATTCAGAATGGGCTATATTAGTGGTTTAAATTAGAAAGAAAAATAACAAGATTTGATTATATGCAGATTTTTTAATTGGAGTGAATGACTGCCTCCTACCACATGCATATCCCCTACCAACCCCAAAGGATATATTTGCCAAATTAAATGGTGGTAAATTTTTTTCAAAACTTGACCTGTCTCAGCTATGTCTTCAAATCGAAGTGAATAAGGAATGCCAGAAGTATTTGACTATTAATACAGATAAAGGAGTCTACAAGTTTAGAACATCATCCTTTGGTGTAAAAGTAGCCCCAGGTGTTTTCCAGCGAATAATGGATATGATTTTGGCTGGACTAGACTGTGCCGTTGCTTACATAGATGATATACATATTAAGAGTGCTAAGAAAATACAGCACGTAAAACTGATTCAGCAAGTATTTCAGAGACTGCATGATTACGATTTCAAACTTAGTGAGCACAACTTTCAATTCTTTATGGATAAGGTTAAATATTTAAGTCAGATAATCAACAAAAAAAGAAGACTAGCTCCGACTAGAGCAAGTGCCATTAAAGATAAGCCTCCCTCAGAAAATTTGGTGACCCTACAATCATTTCTCAGATTCACAAATTATTATAATGTCCATGTACCAGATATATACAAATTGCGAGTACCTCTGAATAAATTGAGTTAAGAAGGGTATGAAATGGTATTGGTTGGCGATAAGCTATAAATTCAAAGATGGTACAGTAAAAACAGCCACCCACATTTCAAGAAGTTTGACAAATATGGAAGAATGCTAGTTAAATTGAAAAGCAAGCACTTTAATTTTTGCTGTAAAGAAATTTCACAAGATGATATTAGGAAGAAAATTCATAGTGCAAACTGATAATTGTCGATTACTAAGTATATTTGGTTCTAAGAAACGGATTCTCGCACATACTTCAAACAGGCTACAGCATTGGGGTACAATTTTATTGAACTATGATTTCATGATGGAATTTCTCTAATCAAAACAAATTGGAACACACAGATGACTTGTCCAGATTGATATCAAAATGTAAAGAACATTTTGAAGATACTGTGACTGCTTTACTGGAATCAGAAATTAAAAGCCTGATATAGCAAAGACTTGCCAGTCACGATAGACACTATCAAAATTTATTCTAAAAAGGATATGTTTATTCAAAAACTATGAAGGACATTAAATCGAAATGGAATAAAACTAAAATTAAACCTGGTAACAATAATACCACATTTTCTATTTGTGATGGAGTACTTTTGTACATGGAAAAAGTAGTAATTCCATCAAAAAAAAAAAAAATAAATAAAAATAAAAATTTTGAAACAGTTTCATGGTTGACATCCCTAACAAGAAGTTTATTCGTCAAAGGTGGACAAAGATATTGAAATTACAGTTAGCAAATGTAATGATAGTAATTCAGCAGCAAAATCACCACCCATAAATTATTAAGCATGGCTAGTAGTACTGATAAACTGTGGGCAAGACTACATATGAACTTTGTTTGACCATTAAACGGTTCTAAACTACTTTATTGTGGACAACAGTTTCACATAATGGCCCAAGATATTAAAGTGTAGGTGATCTACTACCACAATAATGATTAAATTCTTCAAACATTTTGCAAGGTTGGGAGTACCTGACAGCATGGTATCTGATAACAGAACTCAATTTACTTCTAGTGATTTTAAAAATTTCTGCAAAAACTACATGGTTGACCATTTGATGATGCCAATTTACCATCCAAGGTCAAATGGTCAAGCTGAGTGTTTTTTTGACACCTTTAAAAGGGTATCAAGAAAAGCTAAAGGCTTGGAAGCTGAAGAAATGGCACCCCCAAAATTTTTGAGCATATATCGAATTACATCAAATGTAAACGTCACCACAAAAATGTCACCTCCAGAGCTCATGTTTGCTAAGAAAGTTAGATCTATTTTTGACAAATTACTGACAGGGAATAAAAAAAAAAAAAAAAAAAAAAAAAAAATCGACAATTTGAAACTAGAAGATCATTTAAGATTGGTGATAAAGTCTTTAAAAGTGTTAAGGCTGGAAAGGAAAATTGACAGGAAGAAAAAATTATTCAATGCCTTGATAGTATGATATACATTGTTAAAGGTGGACAATTTCAGCATAGAAGACATAAATTGAGGTCTAGATATGCACAGAATAAGCAACAAGTACAATTTAATTTACTGATGAACATACTTTACAATACTTTTAAAGTACCTATTCCTAAAACTAATATTACAATACAACACAAGTGTAAGCGAAAACGTAATCTGAGTGAAAGTTGGAAGTGGACCCATGTTGGAAAAAGTATCGACTAAAGAAAGTCCATATCTAAAAAGTGGTGGTGTTGTGGAGATGAACACACTTCTCCAGAATACGACTTGGATTCATCCAAATAGTAGATATACTGACACCAAGAACACCAAGAGATGAGCTAGCCAGGAGCAAAGCCCTATATCCTTACTACATCAGTCAGTAAGACTATATCAGCTCCAAGTGACATTATATTTCATGATTGTGTTATGTCTAAAGCAGATCAATTCTTTCACAATATAAGGACAGAAAAAAAATACCAATCAAATCAGCAATGTTAGGTCATTAGTAGTGATTTCCACAAAGCTGAAGGGCAAATAGGGTGTGTGTATATATATATATATATATACACACACACACACACACACAAAAAAAAAAAAAAAAAAAACACCCTCCCAGCATTGCCAACTATGCAGCTACAAACAACTATCACCACATGTAAAAGATGCAACAGAACAATTCTAAAAGGTTTGTCAAGGTTACAACATCAGGCTTGTATTCAGTTAAAAATGCAAGAAAAATTGTCAGTTGCCTGTACTGCTCCAGTTATTACCTGACTCCTCATACAGGAACCAGATCAGGCCTAATGTGGAGTTCTGCTGTCATATTTGAGCAGAAGCTGCAGAGTACTCACTTTCCAGTTTTCATAGAGTCCAAAAGTGTCTCCACATCCTTGTGGGTGACAAATTATTTTCCATCCTGCAACTCTTCTCTTGCAGATGTAACAAGCCTCACTGCTTTATTGCCATTTCCATAGAAAGTGGTTAGACAAATTACATTCTTTACCTATTAAGACCCATCATGCTAAACACATTCTAGCAAACCACCATCATTCCCTGGGTGAGAAGCAACTTCCACACTTCTCACGAACCACTGCTCTGTGGAACCAACTCCCAAGAGGATGTTTTCCTGATCACTACAATCATAACTTGTTCAAGTCTAAGGTTAATCATTATCTTTTGCAGATATCTGCATAAACTGTGCCTTTTATTCTGTAACCCTCTACCCTCAGTGGCTCCCAGGCCTTATACAGAGTGAAACTCACTAAAAAAAAGAAAAAAAAAAAAAAATTTTTTTTTTTTTTACAGAACTGCTCTTTGCAACCAACTTACCAGCATTGATCCCTTGTGAGAAAATAGAGGATTACAATTAAACTATTCCATCTTCTCAAAGTTATAGACAAAATATATCATTAAAATTTAATATAGAAAATAGAGGTAAATTTTCAAATTTGCATATTTTGTTAACCTACATTAAATAACTATTTTTTTTTTTTTTTTTTTTTTTTTTAAATATGTATATTTTATACTTGCTTTGGCAAGATGACTGTTAGCATTCATAATTAATACCAGATCATCATCAGGTGAGTTGTGTTTATTCTAGAATGAGCAATTTTCATGAGTACTACAGTCTTGTTGACGAAGCAATCAGTAACAGCTTTTGGCATCACTCCCCCCTTTTGTCATACAAGAATATAAAATAACTTCCAATTAAAAGTTTTTGATTAGAATTTATTTAGAGGAAAGCAACTTTTTATTAGTGACAGCCAAAGATCATTTTAAAATTGGGGGGGGGGGGAACAAAACCTACAATTTGAAACTGGTAATATCAATGAAGCATGCATGCATGCATGCATGCATATGTACACACACACACACACACACACTTTATGCCAAAAGGTTTCTGCCAGAGATGTTAGAAAAAGAGATTTATCACCATTCAGAAAGGCCAACAGTAACAAACAAATGACAAATAAAAATCAATATTAGCAACATTAGAACATCTGCAACAAGTGATGGTAAAATTGTTTCTAGTCTTGGTGACTGCCAATAACTTTGTTAATTAGCACAAGATAAACAATATTTCCTGCTAAAAATACTGGTAAGTATACAGGCAACACTGTGAAGGCAGATTTAAGTGAATGGTTACCAGCAAGATAGCAGATTTAAATGGATTGCAGAGAGAAATGAAAATGGCTCACTCAGTGCAAATAGCTAAAAGAACTGATAGGATTTGGAAAATTAATAAGGAAATAAAAAGAAACGGGAAAAGACATAAAAAAAAGAGAATGGACAACAACGAAAAGGTAGCTTTTGATAGATTTGTTTTTTCATGGTTTATCAACCTTTTTCATGTTATTTAAAACCAGAAAATATTTTTTAAATTGTAAATTTTTTTTGTTGAGATGATGATTAGCGATACAATACTTACTAATTAACTCATAGTTGGGGGAAGAAGATGGGGATTCATGTCTCTCGCAATGGTATTTGCTTATAAGTGAATATAATGAACCCAAATGGAATTGGAACCCTATTTTCCAATTAGCAATTCTGAGCAATTATCCATTACACTTCCTGCAAATCCAAGATTAGAGCACCTGGCATTCCCAAGTGATTACTCATCTAGGTACTGACCATGCTTGACATTGCTTAACTTCAGTGGTCATACAGAAACTGGTGTTTCAAAGTGATATGGCTGTAAACAGACATGAAAAACTGGAGGGGAAAGGAAAGATAAATACACACAGCATTCAAGTTAATGAAATATCATTGTAATTAATAATAGTAAATTACTTCTTTCCTATCTGCCTGGTGCCTCATTGTGCATAATGCCTCTGGTGAGGTTTCTGTAATCAAACTGTTCCAGGAGTTAGCCGATTGGCCCATGCCCAACCTCTATACTCTGAAGCAGGTTTTGTTTCTCTTAGATGACCATGTGTTCCCATGCTAATGAGTTCCATCTATCCAGGTTTTATGGAACTCATTAGCAGGTTTTCCCCAAGTAGATGGAACTGGTTACTAACCAAGGACGAAGTTCAAAGTTCACCCTACCATTTAACCTATAGGTAGGGGACAAGAACTGGATTGATACCTTTCCCAAGAAAGTGTGTGTGAAAGTGAATATAACAAACTTGACTGAGATTAAAACTTGACTCATAAAATTATTGTTTACATCCTAAAAATAGTAAAAGAATTGAAATTTTAAAAAAAATCATTTCACCCTAAGCAAGGCTATAAAACCACTAAGATGCAAAGGATTATTAAGTGTGAAAGTAACAGAGAGGATGATGAAAGAACAAAGAAACAGAAGCTGACAATTGACATTGCATTTAAATTTTTGAAGATTATAATTGAAAGGAAAGCAAAAAGCCTGAAAAGATTTCCACAAGTGAGAAATATGAGAGAAGAAACGATTACAATAGAACTATAGTCATAACTAGCAATTTCAGTAATTAAATTAGGAGACCTAGCTGCCAATATAGTACTGAGCATTAATTTGTAAAGTTGAGATACCAACGAGGAAAAGTCCATCAGAACAATTACTGTGAAAATATAGAATCATTATCTTGTCTTCTTAATTCTTGTTATTTTATTGTTCTCTTCCCTTAAAGTTTTCTTTTGCTCATATTTTTCATTCAGTAACTCCTTGCATCTTAGTGGCTTTATTGCCTTGTTTGAGGTGAAAAAAAAGAAAATAAGAAAAATGAGACAAAGTGAAGCTATGTTACAGTGATAGGAAAATGACTGAAGCAAATTTGAACCTGTTAAGGATCATAAGGGCATAACATGTAGTACAGCCTTACCAACAGTGAGTGTCTCAGATAGCCCAAGAGAGTCCATCTGTCTTCAAGCTGGTTTTGAACCCACTTTTCTTTCTCCTAGACTGGCTATCATCCAAGGCTAGAGAGCCTGGTCTACTCTGCTCTTTAACTCAACGAGAAGAAAATTAATTCATACCTTTTTCATCAGTATAAAGGGAACAAAACAGTCAGGATTTGAACCCAGCATACTGATTTCACATTCCATGCTAATCACATACATATCTAATTCACCGAATACTGAATTACTACTACTAGTAGTGACAAAATTTATAAATACCATCTTTATGTGTAAATTTTCTCTATACAACAACATGCCTAAAATTATTCAATATTTACATATAAACTTTAAACTTTTGGATATTTGGGATGAGGAGTTATTATTTACATCCAGACTACTTAGTCAGATTGTCAATTTGGTGATGGCCAAAGTAATGGAATTCAATCCCTGGACCAAGTAGTAGAGATTTAGACTCAATGGAAACAGGGCAAGCAATGAACGTGATAACTCTAAACATGAATAACAGAACAAGAACAATCTAACACTAATTCAGTTTGAAATTTCCATATTACCTGAACTAACAAACATCTGAAGAAAGCCAGAGGGCACAATGGCTGAAACATTGTGATAACAACAACAAAGATGAGGACATCTGAATGTAAATATATTTTAACTGTTCAGCATTATAATTAGTTAACAATTTGAACAACAGATGTCATAGAATCAAATAAGTTCAACTGGTACAATTAATCAGGAATGCAAGTCAAAAGATTTTTCATTTAACTTCATACACTTTCCTTTACTTTTTTTTTTTTTAAAATTTCCAGCAAGGAATTAAATATAGAAGGTAAAATAAAATGGAGAGAAGAAGGTAAGGAAAAAAATAAAAGAAAAAGTTTATAGTAGAAATAGAAAGACTGGCAAAACTCCATAAGTCAAACTGGACTGGACAGTGTTGGCAACTTCAACAGTAAAAACCTCTAGTCTCCACATTAGTTTATTTCAAGAATTTAAAACGGATACATTTAAGTAAACAATACAATCTATATAACACTAAAACTCTAATTTTGTGTGTGTGTGTGTGTGTGTGTGTTCCCGAGATACATCTTAAACGATAATACCCTAACCAGTTTAAGAGTATATTGTACCCTGAATTCCTATCGAGTGCAGTGCCAAATTTCATTAAAGTTAGTCAAGGGGTTCTTGAGCTAGGGTAGTTTTATGGGATTTTTAATAGTAAATCCAGTATTTGTTTTCAATACACATTCTTATATCAATCCACGTATATAAACAAATACTTGCATATTATACTCCAACTTATATATGTGAAAAATAATAAACATTCATGATACATTATAACATTAAATAAATTGAAATATGCATAACATAACATATTTATACAATTCACTACATGACATTAGAACTTTTCTTTATAAACAACTACTTAAAAGAGTGAAGAGGCTATATGTGTTAAATGACTTGATGAAAAGAAAGTAAATAGATGTATGTGGATTTGTTGTAGTTACTTATTTTGAAATAAATGCAAGGAAGAAACCTTTATAATAAACATATACTTATCATTTTGAAAAAGTCTACACCTCTTTTAAGCTATTACTCCAAATTGTCCCGCAATGTGTTAACAATGAAACCCAGTGGAACAATAGACCTTTTACTGCCTGTAGTGCTAATTATTAATTTTGTATTCAAAGTATGTTTGATAGAAGAAATTTCTTTTTTAATGTAAAAAAAGTAAAACATATCTGTTGATATAGTAAGATAATTTGTTTTCATACTTTTAATCGGGATATATTTGCATTGAAATGTTTTTGTTGTTTTTTATTTGTATTTGGGCCAGAAAATATTTTACTTATTAAATAATAATTAATAAAAAATATACTGATTATTTTGAAAAAGATTTTACCTGTTTTAATTTATTAGTCCAAACAAATTGTCATGAAATGTGTTAACTATGAAGCCCAGTGGAACAATAAACCTTCTATTGTCTTTAAATACAAATTAAAATGAGTAATTAATAAATAAAATTTGTAATATTGTTACCTCGTCATTTTGTATCAGAAACTGCTTTTAAAAGAAACCCTATGGTTTTATCAGTGGTCTAGTTTCAGTTAAAAGCAGGTTTATAAAAACTAATAAAAACAAAATAATCTGGAAGTTTAGAAAAGAAGTCAAGACTGTAGAAGATGAAGCACAAATGGTTCATTTTTAAATTAAAAAATAATGAAAAGTAATTTTCTAATAACTAAGAATTTCATACAGGGGGAAAAAAAAGCAAAAGCCTAACTTTTAGCCATTTAAGTTAGTGTTTATGTTTCCCAATTTCAAATCATGAATTTTCATTTCTTGACAGACACACAAAATATTCCAAATGGCAATGCAAAATTTCAAACTGTCATTTAACAAAATACCTTCAGGTTATTAAATCTAGTATCACACAATGTTACTGAACCATTTACCCAGTTAGCAAAAATTGGAATATTCAAGGATGAGACCTGCTATCCTTTATATACAAGAAAACTAATATTTAAAAAAGTATTTATAGATTGCAACATGTGTCCATTAAATACATGTGCCAAGAAAGCATGAAGTTTAGTCCAACACAAGGTGACACAATTATATATATATATATATATATTTTTTTTTTTTTTTTTTTTTTTTTTTTTTTTACACACACACCCTTTAAAGACTATATATTTAGTTACTGTGCATTAAAATTTGTATTATCACATTTAAATGTCTGGAAAAAAAATTTTTTTAATCAAGAAAATAAACATCAATAAAGTTTTCAATAGAAATTCAAGAACCAATAATATTAAATAGGATATAAATCATGGTGATTTGATACAAAAAAATGATAAAATTTTGAGTCTAACTCCATGTAAATTTTGCAATCATCCATCATATTAGGATTTGTTGGTTCATGCATTGCTTTCATTTTTGATTTATAGTTGCATCAGCACTTGAGAGTGCAAAAGCATGATAGCGGCCACAAGGTGACAAAAGTTAGGAAGCACTTGGTTAAAAATTGAACTCTCTAGAAAGGGCCTGTCAATCTAGCTTACTATTGCCCTAAGGCATGCATTCAAAATAGATGACGAGTAGTAATTGTTTTCCAAGCAGCAAAATCATTTTTAAAGACATTTTAAAATATGCTCCTAAAATTTACATGTACATACAGTAGCCTAAGAATGAACAGGAATTTGGGATTAAAAAATTTTTTTTAAATTAATAATAATTTCTCATAAAAGATGACAGAGCTTGTAAAATATACAAAGACAATTTTCTTTTGTATTAAATTAGCAAACATTGGCACCAAAAGAAAGGGAGTCTTTTCTGTATCCCTTAGAGATACTAGGAAAATAATCCATAAGCTATTCGTTCAAGTATACATTTGCATGTATATGTCAAGACTGAAAATAGATATAGCAGCAGTTTTACTGCTATTGGATGGGCAGTTAAGTTTATTATTAGAAAGTGGTTTATCAGTGTACACTCTCACCTATTAATTTCTGTCTATCCTCAAGATGTCTGGCAATAGGAGTGCACACAAGCAATTTCCTATTTGAATATTTCCCTTTACTACAAAAAATGCAACCCATCTGAATTCAAACAGTTTGCCAATTTTTCATGCATTTTTCCAAAACTAAACAGAGCACAGAAAATAACATTATAAATTATTTTACAACAATTAAAAATTTAGTAAAAATCATTTTACAAATGATTTTTACTAAATTTTTCAATAATAAATGAATAACAAATATCATGCCAGCTTTCATATACATGCTTATTTTGCATATGTCCAACAAGTATTCTTTTTTTTAACAGTATTTTTCTTTATGAGTAAAACAACTTTTTCAGATATGAAAAATATAATTGATCTTAGCATAAAATACGCATAAGCCTGCATAAAAATGAAATAGAAATTAAATTTCGTCATCAAAACAATTAGGATTCTTTAAACTTGTCTGCTATGAGGGAGGTACTGTCAAAGGGTATATATTCAATCAATTTATCAGTTTTTTTGTAAGGCAAGTGAGATGTACACAGTAATTGTTTTTTGTTTTTATTTATGTTGCATTTCTGCTCAAAATTAATAATAACCAGGGTGTCTAGGTAAATAAAATAATAACACAAGTGCTATATTTGCAGATTTTTTTCTTTCTTTCTCGACAATTCCCACAAGTGTTTTTAAAACTAAAAGCTAACAACATGAATAAGTGATTTGTTTCTAAATGCTATTACATTACAATAATACACGAAAATCAGCTGTATGCCGATACTAATAAGGAATAATAGTCATCAGGTGACCTACGATTATTTATGTCTTGGCCAAAAAAAAAAAAAAAAAAAAAAAAAAGGTTGCCAACGTATTTACTTGCTGTCAAAACTCAAAAGTAACGAGATTTTTATGAAGAAGAAACACTCAAAAGGCCCTTTTTTTGAAATCAACATTTTTAGTTTAGTGATTGCAAAGGTAGATAACTGAAAAATTTCGTTTTAAATAAAATTTGATTAATTTAAAAAAATGATTTATTAGCAAGAGGAGGATACTATTTTTGTAAGTTTTAAAATCAAGTCTACAGTGAAACAGGTGAAAAATAGCAAATTTAGCATCAAGTGAAACAATGATAGCAGTTACATTAGCCACATATAACGATTTTTTTTTTTTTAGTCAACAAAATTATTTTTGAAAATGGAAAATAAATAAAAACAGTTTCACATTCAAGACAAATGGGTGGAAAAATAATAATCGGTGTTATACACCAATTCCCACCTGAGAGAAAAAAAAATAAAAGAAATAAAAATATACCTACAAAGAGAAAATAAAGGAGGAAGAAATAAAAAGCCGTAACGAAGACGTGGATTCAAATAGCTTCCACAATAAATAAACATATGGATTTAAATATTCCCGTGAAAGAGTTTTATAGCAAAATTATTACATTATTTAAGTCAATTTTTTGTTGTATATATTATTTTTTTGAGTAAACACTCCAAAGACGGAAACTAAAATTTTGGTTTACTAATTTTATTTCTATGTGAAATCGAACATCGATTTTCAATGAAGTTTTCTAGATGCTTTTAGCAAAATTTAAATATTGAAAGTAAATTTTTTTTTTTTTTAAGATAAAAATACATTTTAAAAAATTAAAAAAAAAATTTCTACAAAAGTGATTTCAAAGGGAAAAATAAATGAAAATTGAGAAACGACACATCATTTCCTTAAATTAATAAATTTAAGTTAATTTAAATAAAATTAAGTTAATTATTTTTTTTAAATTTAAACCATAATCCAAGGTAGATTATCTTACATAAAAAAGACAGTTTGTCGAATTGTTAAAGTGTATAAACAATTTTATTAGGTATATGTGGCTACTATTGATACTAACTATTTATAAAACTAAATAACCTAATAAGAGAAATGATACCCTTGATGTGGCCCTTGCTTTTAAAATCTTTTATTATGAAGATAAAAATTAATTTAAACTTAATTAATTTTCTATAAAATTAATAAATATGCAGTATATTTTTTATCATCTTCTCTAGCCACAACTCAATTTTTTAATTAAGTTTATACAAAAAATATTAAAATAAAACAGATAAGAAGTCGACTTAAAAATGTTTTTAGTGGTTTTTTTTTTAAATTGTTTCGTAAAACAAAATAATCAACCAGTTATTTCAAAATAACTGATCATCCAACTATCACTGACAGAAAAGAAAGCAATCAGAGCAAAATATAGACTATGTCTTATTTTAATTAATTTAAAAAAAATTATTTCTTTAATAAAAATTGAAATAAAATTACATTGCGTTTTAAAAAAAAAACAAAAAAACAAAACTTTTCTTTTTTTTTTTTTGCAAATGATTTTTTTAGAATATAGATTGATTGATTTGTTGTATTTATTTCTTTTTGCTTATTAAGTTTTCCTAAATGTTTTACCAGATTTTATTTGTGCATTTCATAAAATTTAAATTTTTTTTTCAGATGAGAAAATAAAAATGCAGAAGCTTCGTAGCAAATTATTTTTACTACGATCAAAAAAAAAAAAAAAAAAAAGTCATGCCGCCCCACGTCAGATTCGTCGGCGAATAATACTTACCATGGATCAAATTCATGAATGATGCTTTCAAAACGAATGACAGAAAATAATCTGGAACTGAAACCTGCTAACCAAGCTAGAGTTAGGATGAAAAATGTCAACAGACTTTTCCATCCTCCAGGATTCCAAATTGCTGTGCGGATATCTGTTTTCACCGCACCGGTATCCGCCATGTTGTTCACACTGGAGTAACAAGGAAGTAGCAAACGTAGTACAAATATGAAATTATTTGTTTGTAAGGATGCACGAAAGTGTAAAAATTAATTCGTAAGCTGAGAGCTGTTTTAGAGTAAAAATAGCTTAAAGCTTGTTTTCAGGGCATTCCGTTTTTTTTTTCTTTTTTAAATAATTGCATGACATGAGTTGAAGTGGAGAAATTTGTTTACTTTTTGAAAATTAAACCAGAAGAGATTATTATATTTGGATATTTCGAGTAATTCGTAACCAAGCTATAGCGAGTTTTAAGTTATCGTTTGTAAATACGAAGCTTTACGCCACGTTCGGAAATTGAGCCAATCACTGTCGACCAGGTGTAGAGCCGCTAACGATATTTACCAACAGCGGACGCGGGTTCGATTCAAGCTGGAGACCTTTCCTCTTGATAGCAATATCAGTTGCTTGAATTCTTTAAATAAACATCGTGAAAAGGAAAACTAAAAGAGTAAAGATAGCGCTATAAGAAAAATTACTGTGTTTATTAAAACAAAAAAAATCTCAGGTGGCAGATAAAAGAAGAGAGTGGGGAAAACTCAATGTATTTTTTTTTTTTAAATTGATACGATAATAAAAATGTCAAAAAATGTGTGTTCGGTGTCTGATATTTATTTTATTATCTTAAAATAAATGATCAACGCATAAGAAACAATAAAAAAAGGGCTTTTTTAATATAATAAGCGGGTAATGACGTCAGACGTCATTTTTCATTAAGAATATTCAATTCATTTACAAGAGCGCACATTTCGTTTATTTTATTTTTATTTTTATTCTGTCAATCAATATAAAAAAAAAACTTCTACTTTTTCAGGTATTAATTAAGTTAAAATATTGTTTATTTTCTAATATTGAGGAATTACATCCTCATTTTTTTGTTTATTTTAAAAAATACACCACAAGTACAGTTGATTATTTATTATTATTTTTTGATTTTTAGGGAGTAATAGTGTCATTTAAAGACTCAACTAACAATGACACTGGTACAGACAATTTGTAATCTCTTCTTAAATGAGAATGTTTATTATTCATTGTAACGATGATCTCTAGTTTATCCTTTAAGAAAAGGATAATAAAAAAAAAGTACATTTATGCCTTTATTTTATTGTACAGCGAGGTCAGGGGGAATAAACAATGATGCGCAAACTAAAGGGAGACACTTAGACATTTTTTTTTTAATTTAAATCTGGAAGAGAAACAGACGACAATACATTATGCAACACGTTTTAAATCATTTAATTAAAAAAAAAAAAATTATGTAAGGAATATTTTGAATAAATAAAATTCCAATAAAAATTTGTTTTATAATATGCATATACTTTTATAATTCTTTTCATCTATCTATCTATCTATCTATCTATAAATGTAAAATCTATCTGTCTCTACATATATATAATATAATATTATATATATATATATATATATATATATATATATATACAGAGAGATAGATAAATAACAGTTTCTTTTTCTCACACGTCTCGGTTGTGGAACTCCTATCTGGCGCCATGCTTTCCAGCCAACTTCAGTCTGAAAGAATTTAAATACAATGCGAATCACTATCTACTGTCCTCCTGAATAGTTCTTTTGACTCATTACTAATGTTTCTGTTCCTAATTTCACCACACCCTGTAATTCAGTGTGTGTTAGTGGCTGTACTGCCTTACTTGAGGTAAGATTTTTAAAAAAAATAAAAAGATAGATAGATAGAGCCAGTGTGGATACAGGAACCAATACAGCATTGTGACTGTCATATTTTGATGTGATGTTTAGACTTTGTTTGAAGATTATATTGAAGTGTGACACACTACATAGTATTTATTCCTACGTTCACACTTTCTATATAAATGATATTGAACAAACTTCTATAAATATAGCAAATTTTAATCAATACACACACACACACACACATGTATATAGTCCTGGGTATGACGATAAACTACATCTGTGAGAAAGGCCTCTGATCGGGAGATTGGAGGTTTCGAGGAGCATGGAACCACCTCGTAATTGCTGTTGTTCCCAGGTTTCCCCCCGAGCCAGAGTGGTAGCACCTGTTAGGGTCCCAGCTATGGGCAAATAGTGAACTCCCAAACAAAAACAAAACAGTATGAAAGTATAAAAATACTGTGACACTATTTGGCTTGCTAAAAGGGGAAAAAAAAAAAAAAAGAAAGGCGAGAATTAAATTTAGGTGATAAGAAGCCATCACGAAAAGGACACTAAGCGGTGTTATTTTTCTGACAAGGAAAAGTGGTAAAATTTTTTATTCCCATTGTCGAGAAGGTAAAATGGAAGATGCTGAAATTAATCTGATTTAGTTTATGGGGCGGGTGGAAATTCCAGGTTGGCCAAATAACCTCAGAGACAGAATTCTAAATAGATAAAAATTAACTGTGTCGCAGAATTACAAAAACAAAAGTGTCTGCTGACCACCATGAAGGAAAGGTTAAGCCTTTGTCCATATGTAGAAATCATTGAGAGGAGCATCTGTTTATCGTCAGGCTGGCTATAATAGCAAAATTATTTTATCGGGACGAAAAATTGGCTGTGTTTCGCCAGATGGCCACCCACTTGATAATTGGCGAAAATCTCGTTGACGAATTCCATATGAAATCCGGCTATAATAGCGAAACTGTTTTATCAGATCAGTAATTGGCACCAAGAATGCAAATACATTCACATGACCACCCACTTGATGCTGGCGAAAATCTGATTGACGAATTCCAGGTGACATTTAGAATAAGAACTGCGATTAAGGGACCACACTACGAAAGAAAAGAAAGAAAAGAAAAAGAAAAGAAAAAAGGGAAGATAATTTTTTTTTCTTTGAGCAAGATTTTTTTAAACCGAGGCTAGTCTGGCCACACCCACGCCGCTGAGCGCCCATTGGCTGAATGATAGCAGGAGTATTGGCCGGAGGTAAGCATGTAAAGAAGGAGGGGAGGCCTGTTGCGCCCCCCTGAAGGGATAGGTGTGAGATGCCACTGTGAGAGAGAGGGAAACCCGTTGACACCCTCTGAGGGCATGGTGAGATACCAATATGAGAACAGAAGGAGGTGGGAAGACGAAAGACTTCCAAAAATGGAAAATAATAAAATTTTCCTGACCGAAACCAAATAAGTGGATTGTGGGTTGAGAATTATCAAGGAACCTCAAACCCCGACAAGCCCACCCCGGTTTTGGTCGGTGTCCATATAAGCAAAGTCGCAGTGAGCGAAAATCAGTTCGAGTTAAGTGCCAGTTAGGGTTGGAGACAGAGAGGCAAGCAGTTGCAGTGAGCTGAGAGCTCTGAAGACCTGCCTTGCAGAAGCTGACAAAGATCCACACAAATTCCGAACTCAACTTCTAGCCAAGAACAATTTATTTTTGAAGAACAACTTAGACTCACACCACCGAAACAAGTTTCACGAATATCACCTGAAGATACATCAAGAACCAGTTTCTTAAAGAACAAACAACTTAAGATGTTAAGACTCGCCTAACAAACACAAAGTGTCACGAATCCATATAGTGGGTTGGGAAGTAGACGCAGTCCTGTATTCAGCAACCATATATAAAATATTGTTATCCTTTTTTTTAACACATTTGAACTTTTCGAGTTATTATTTTATTTTCTCTTACATATACTTGTGCGATATCACCCTTGTTCAAACTTGGCTTGCATTACAGCCCAGCAACTGATTGATTTCATCTGCCTAAGATCAATTCACAACGTGGGTATGTTAGACTGGAAATCAAAGCAGTTACTTCGGTAACCAGACGTTGGAAGCGAGCTGGGAACGACAAGGCTGATACCGAATCTAACCAGATTCCCATCCGAATCGCCAAAAGGTTAGAACGTCACATTTGGTGCCGTGACCAATACCAAGCCAGTTGGTTGTCACAGGACAGGATAGCACGACAGACCCAGCCAAGCAGACGTCACATTTGGCACAGCGACACCGGGGGAACGTCACAATACATTTTTATAGTAAAAATACCAGCAATTCATATTTATATAAAAAAATTACCAGCAATACATATTTATTGCAAAATGACCAACAATACATTTTATCTGTCGCTAAAGGCATACAATTGCATTCAAAATATATTTAGTTGAAGCCATAAAATTGTTCAAAATATTTAGATTTCAGCATTAAGTAACCCATATGTCACCAAATAAAATCAACGAAACAACCGACATGAAAAAAGTCTTTCATGACATTAATCAATATAATATCCTACAATTTCTTATTTTTTTATATTACAGAAAATGTTGAGGTGTTTTACAATGTTTTTTTTAGTTCTGTTCCTGCTTATAAAGACAGTTTTCCTACAACAGGAAATGAACTGGACATAGGAAGAGTTCTTAATAACTTTTTCCAACCCTGTTATTATTGGTTCATAATTTTGTATTAAATTGAAAACACTGTTATTCATGTTGATTTTCTTAATAAAAAACAAAATAGTTACAGTTGTATAATTTAAATGTTATAATGAAAATTTTAATGCACTAAAAATAAATATATAGAGTGTTAAGGTGGTGGTGAAAAAGTAGAACAACAAAAATATGAAGGAGTTAATTATTACGTTCACAATTTAACCTGTTGAACAATATCAAAATTTTACATTACGTAAATCCCAAATTTTTATATTCCAGAAATTGTTGAGATGATTTGAAAAATACTTTTTTTTTTTTTTTCTTAGTCAAGTTTCTTCTTATGAATACAGTTTTCATACAACAGTAAAATAGACTAAACATAGAATGATTTCTTAATAACTCCTCTTACTGGGACTGTTATATCAACTACTGCTTAGACTATCTTGCAGACTGACTACTTGATATGTTATACCTGGCATGTGGAGGTAGTAGTGGACAGAAAATGTTCACAAATATTAACAGAAAGATGTTCGGCTCGATTTTAAAGCGTGCTACTTGAAGAGTATAAATTTTGTAATAACTTAATGATTACTTGCACTATACAAGTATAGTGCAAGTCTTTCTGTTCAGTTTTTTTAAACAAAAATAGGGGTCACACTATCCACAAGTCATTTTTTAAAACAAAGAATAGATGGTCACACTATAGACAAATCATTTTTTGAAGAAGTTAAAAATTATATTTTTTTTTTTTTTGGTGACCAGATGCATTATAAACAGGTCAGTTTTTTTTCTGAAGGGGTTAAAATTTATGCAAAACATTCAGGGACTGTACTATTTATGAAGCAGGCTTTTACAGAAGTATATACAGTATATATGCTTAAAATCTAGAACTTCACAGATTAATAATTTAATATTGTTTTAAATACTGTATATTTTTTATCTTTCTCCATAAATGTTAAGATAATTAAATTTCATTTTACTTTGACTGGGACTATTACTCCGATTACTGCTGAGACTATCACACAGACTGACTACTTGATACATTGTCTCTTTATTCATACTTGGCATGTGGATGTTGTAGCAAACACAAAATGTGCACAAATATTTAGTAGAAAAATGCTTGGCTCAGTTTTAAAGCATGTTACTTGAAGAGTATAAAATTTGTAATAACTTAATAACTATTGTATATACTTGAGTATAGAGTGAGTTTTTATGATCATTTTTTTTTTAACAAAGAATAGGGAGTCACACTATACTCAAGTCATTTTTGAAAGGATTAAAAATCATGCATTTTCAGTGACCAGTTGGATTATACATAGGTCAGTTTTTTCTGGTGGGGGTTAAAATTCATGCAAAAAAAATCAGGGATCATGCTTATACATAAAACCAGCTTATACACAAGTATATAGTAAAAATACTTAAAATCTGAAACTTCACAGATTAATAATTTGATATTGTTTTAAATGCTGTATAATGTTTATCTATCTTCATAAATGTTGTATCCTTAAAGAAGGTTACAAACCGACAAAGGTGGTACTCGAGTGAAAGGAGCAGCACACACACAACCTAGCTTCTTGATGATGTCAACTCCAAGCAACAGGTTGTACCCCAGTAGCTTCCCATCTACAACCAGAACTTCAACATCGATAGGGTGCCTGTCACTGACACCAAGTTGAACAAGCACCTAAGGGTTTCGTTGCCAAAAAAAAGTGAGCATGACCACTTCCTTCCTCTTTCAGGTGTGAGCAACCCATGTCCACCAATGTTGCTTCGTTGATGCCATTGACATGTACAGTAATTGTAGATAGTGCCTCATTCAGACGGGGCACGAGGAGCAGACTAGCATTGAAGTCTCTTCCCCTGGCTCAATTCCCAGAAAATTTGGGGAGATATGGCATATCTCATCACACATGTAACAGCATATTTGGGATTTCCTCCTTTTGACATGTGTTCCAATGCAGTCCTTTGCAAACAACAATATGTTATGGTATCATGTAGATACCCAGTGGTAGGAAGCTTCTTCATTGCATCCTGTATCATTCACACCATTGCAACTGCTGGATGATCCTCCATCACCTTGTCCTTCATAATTGATAAATAGTAGGACAGACTGGGTTCTATAGCCTTGGGTAGCAACCATCCTAGGAGAAGGAAAACTCAGAATTGAAAACTGTATGCAGCCCTGGTGAAGTACATACTATGCAGCTAAGAAAAGGATCATTTGCATTAACTTGTCGCAGCCACTATTGGCTGCTCCCAAACTGGAACGAACAGGACGCTTCGACCTTGACTTTTTCATCATGTTCCCTACACACTATGTAATTTAATTTCATTTAGTTTTAGAATTGATCTAATTACTTTTTAGTTCCTTTTGTGTTACAAACCTAGTTGTAATACACTTCCTGACTATTTTTACACCTTCATTTTTCATAGCAAATCTCAGCTTTTGTTCCTTGAGATGTTTTAGTATTTTGTGAGACCTGTGGTTGTTGTTAGTCTCCCTAAAATAATCCTATGACTTCTCGCCATATTCAAGGTTGAAGAGAGGAGGAGAAGAAGGGCAGGTCCCCGGCCATTGTGGCCAGGGTGCTTAGACTGTCTGTGTATTAAGTTACATTCTTATTTTTTTTGTCTGCCAACTGGATGCTAGTTGGGCTTTTTTACTTCTATTCTTACTTCTGGCTTCTTGCGCATTTCTACTCCTGGCATTCTGTTCCTACTTCCTGCTTGCATGTTGTCCTGACTTAAATGACTTATCCCGTATACTACAGTTATACTACGAGAGGTTTCGACATTGAACTTGACCAGCAGATTTGCAATGCCAACACCAAACACTGGATCTGACCAGCAATGTCACAGCACCACATTGCAATGCTAGTTTCCTATTCTTGCTTGGCACAGACCCTTGGCCCTGACCAGGTATCGTCGCCGATAATGCTCCTGCTCATCACTGATACCTTCCTGCCTGATATGTCCAGTCCTACCTTCAACACGACTGGAATGTCTGCACCTCAACTTCCAACCATTGACACATCCAGTCCAACCGTCAACATGACTGGAATAGCTAAACCTCAATTTCCAACTGACATCAACATCCTGACCGTCAAAACATCTTCTCTAATCATGGACAAGACCGGAATTCCTGCACATCAACATCCTGTCGTTGTCACAACCAGTTCAACTATTGACACAACCAAGACAACCATACCTCAGCTTCCCATCATCAACACATCCAGTCCTACCACCCTTCAATTACCAGACCATCTAACCCATGGTCACTCAGGACTGCACTGTAAATAAATTTTGTATTAAACTTCCTGTTGACCATTTTGTTTCACCTGTCAGATTTCATGTCTTTAATTTAAAAATGTTAGTGGGCCTCTTGTGGTCTCATACTGATTTGGGGTGCTTGCGCCATTTCAAACCCCCCCTCCACACACACACACCTTCCAGGGGGTCCACTAAAGACTCAATGACCCTGACGATTTCTTTACTTTTTTGTTATTAGAGCGTATTCTCAGGCTGATACTAGCTACTTCAGCATTTATGATTCTATCATTAAAATGGCCTTATTTTATTAACAGAAACTCTGCTTCAGGGTTCCCTCTGAGATTAGGGACCCTGAAGCTTAAGCTTTATTAGTTTCATAATAGATCTGCCATTAGGTTCAACTTTGTAAAACACAAAGAATAGATTCAATTGTTTGGAAGACAAAGAACACATTCAGTTATCCGGAACAAAAAGAACAGATTCAATTGTCTGGAACACAGAATTTTGTAATACATATATACGTATCTCTGTGTGACTCAGCCAAGTTCAATCAACCAGGACTCTGTTGATTTCTCTGATACAACACACTTTCTGATCAATTGTATTCTTATGTTATCTATTCTAACAAACAGTCCTTTGTCCTAATATTGATTCCTGAACATTTTTCTCTCTCTCGAACTTTCTTTTGAACAATCAAATACAAATCAAAATATGGTAAAAGGGAAGCAACTTCTTTTCCCTTAATCTATACATTGAATACAAATTATTGTATATTTCATTCATGTATGTTATTTCAATATATACTTGTTGATTCACATTTGGAGTCTCGTTGTTTTCTTGAATCATTTATTATACAAAAGTTATACACGAGCCAAAGAACACGCAGCCCCATAACAAGATCATGGGGATGAGAAAGCTGTCTGCAAGATGGAATGCTGGAACCAGAACAGAGGTTGAAAAGTGTTGACATTTCTAGGACACTTCTGACACACTTCTAGGCTAATCCTGAGAATTTCCACTGCAGATTATTAACTCAAAATCAAACCTGGGTTCACCACTTTCAACTTGAATTAAAGATTCAAAGCAAACAGTGGAAACACTCTGGTTCTCCAACCCAAAGAAGTTCAAGCAGGCAACGTCTGTTGGCAAGATGATTGCTTCTGTTTTTTTGGATTATGGCAGTATAATCATGATAGACGGACTGGAAAAGAGAAAAACTATTAATGGACAATACTATGCATCAGATTTAAGACAACTGGAGTAAGCAATCAAGTCAAAACACAGAGAGAAGTTGAGGGCAGGTGTGCACTTGCTCCAGGATAATACACATGTTCACACTGCTCAGGCTGCAGCAGTTGAATCAGCCAATTGTGGCTTTGAATTGCTACACCACCCCCCTTACTGACCAGACTTAGCTCCATCTGCCTTCTTCGTGTTTCCTAAACTCAAATTCCACCTGCATGGTTGCCATTTTAAAAGCAATGATGAGATCATACGTGCTATAGAGGAGTTTTAGGGGAACCAGGACGTCACCTTCTTCTGTGATGGAATTGCAATACTTAAGCATCATTGGATTAAGTCCATTGATGTCAAGAGATGGGGGGGACTATATTGAAAAATAGTGAAACCCTGTATTGTTTCTCCAACTCCTTCTGGGTGAGGCTTAGAACTTTTTATATAACCCTCATATTTAAAAATGTTTTTAAAATAAATCAATTTTACATTAAACAATTCTAAAATACTTCTAAACAGAAAATATTTTTTTATTTACTTTTCTTTTTTATTTTGTAAGTTTTGAAACCACTATTATAATTTTTTTTTTTTTGAAAGTAATTTTTTTTCTTAAAAGAAGAAACTTTTTACAACAAAGTAATTTTAAACATTAACCTCCAAGGATAAAAATTCTTGCAGAAATGTAGAATGTTATAACATGCGTAAGAGATAATTATAGTATTATTTATTTTTATTCTTTTAATTTTAAATTATATTTTTTCATTTAATTTTGATTAAGCTTGATTCATTAGTATCTAATCAGTGATAGCAGCCATTTTCCTGAGGTAACAGATCACAAATGGAAAAAAATCATGTCTAGACTTGTTCATCAATGATTAAACAAAAGCAGTTGATTTAAAGAATGGAAGATTTTTATTTATTTATTTATTCTTTCTAGAATAACAATAATTCAAAAAAAAAAAAGAAAAGCCACCTGTGGCCACTTAGTTGTGATGCCAGTACCATCCATAAGGCTTTTTATTTTAACAAGGAGTGAAATGTTTTTTAATGAAATGGACACAATATATTACACCTTAAGCTATTTTATTGATTTGATTACACATTTTAACATCAATAGATAGGCTTCCTCAGATCAGAACAAAAGAAATATATGTGTATGTTTGCATGTGTGCGTTAATATTAAATTGTTAATGCTTTTTCTAAGATGGCGTTTTTCAGTTAGGATGAAAGAACAAAATCCTGGAATTATAATTTCTTCAAGTTTCATAAAATTAATTAAGTGAGGATTAACAGATGTAAAAAGAAAATATTTTTACCAAGATTTTCTAAAACAATATATTTAAAATATAATTTCATTCATTTGTGAATAAGTCCTGAAAATTTCATTAAAATCAGACAATTATTTAATTTTTACAAGAGTTTTCAAAACAATGTTTTTACTGCAAAAAAGATGCTAAATTTCCCATATTCATCTTTGACCCATCCACTGATGCAAAAAAAAAAACAAGATTTTTAATCAAAATCGAATATGCTATAAAGGATTCAAAAATTTATGATTAGTAAATACAGTGTAACCCGGATAGAAGAGACCCGGATATAAGAGAAATCCGGATATAAGAGAGATTTTCTCTGGTCCCAAATTAGAGCCATACTTACCTAAACAAAATAGACCAAACCGGGATATAAGAGAAAACCGGATATAAGAGACTTCTTCTCCGGTCCCGACAACTCTCTTATATCCGGGTTACACTGTATAATTTTCACTTAAAAATAGTATCATCAAAACTGCTGAAATTAATACAAAATTTTAAAAGATTTAAAACTTAACTTTTTTTAATTAAAATTAAAAAAAAAAATGAAAGCAATTCATCTTAAAATTCATTATTTATTGAAAAACTTTTTCTTAAGACAATAGTGTCCATAATGCCATAGTTTTATTGCATCTTTTATTTTACAGTTAAGAGCTGATTTTCGGTAAATGGAATATCTGTTTGACAAAAACAAAATGGTAATTTAAATTTTCCAAGGAGTCTTGCTTTTAACTAATATAAATATGAAGAGGCTGGAATTATAATTTCATAAAATTAAGTAAGTAAAAAAATTTTACCAAGATTTTCTAAAAAAAAAAAATATACATATTATATGAAAATTTTTCAGATGGTGTATATACACCAGCTGAAAATTTTACCCAAAATATTATACAAATGCATTTGTTAATCATTTTCTCACAGAAATTTTAGCAATTTATTTATCCCATTTTTTGGCATATCAGGGTTTGTGTTAAAAAATTTTATTTTGTGTTTAAAAATGGAGATCTTTCTTCTTTTTGGCACATATGATGAAACAAATGATAAACAGGCTTGTGGAACCTCTGAACCTCATCCACTGAGGCCTAGGGGCTTCCACAGAACTCATTTTTAGTAGTCCTGGTATGGAAATGAAGTAATAAAATAACCTGTCACCCCATGTAGTAACTACACTATAGGTTGTAATTAACTATAAGTATCCGTAAGTCAACGAACTACAGGAGACATGCTGGGATCTGTTGAGTACGACTCAGACTTATGCGAATACTACTAACCTTCCAATAGCAGCACTCACTGCTGGATTGACTTGCAACAATCATGCGTATAACTGTTATCTTACTTCTTATTGTATTGGTTTTTACAATAAATCTTTACTTATTTATCCACCATGTTTTTCAAGTATATATTCTTATTAGCACAGAATATAACAACTTGCAATTTGGGAATGAATTTTGGGGAAAACATGGACCTTTCTGCATATCACCTAAGAATCTTTCTGAAAATTTCCATTTGTGGCATATCAGAACCTGAAAAACTCAGATTTTTGGTGGTATTTGGATTTGAGAATTTTTCATAAAGGATATTCAACCTGTACTGTTTTTGTTTTTTTTAAATCTATAATTAAAAGAGTTAAACTGGGCAGACTAAGCTGTTTAGTCTTGGATGACAACCAGTCTTAGAGAAGGAAAACTCTGAATTTAAATCCATGAAGATGACAGCAGAAAACCACTCGACTATCTTTCCCAAGGATGAATAGCAATTCACAGATAATACCATGAAAAGGAGTCATTTTTATTATTATTATTATTAATATGACGTAATAGAATAACCTGTAACTCCCATGAGTGACTACACTATAGGTAGTAACTACCTATAAATATCCGTAAGGCAACGGACTATGAGCATCTAGCTGGAATCTGTTGAGTACGACTCAGACTTAACACGAGAACTACTGACCTTCCAATAGTAGCACTCACTGCTGGATTGACTTGTGACAACCATGCACATCACTGTTACCTTATTTCTTATTGTACTGGGTTTTACAATAAATCTTTACTTATTTTATCCACCATATTTTTCAGGTATATATTCCTATTAGCATGGAATGTAACAAGAACATTAATTCTACTGACAAATGATACAAATTTTGTTCAGTTGCAAACAGGCCAGGATATATTAATTCTATTTTAAAATGAACTAGCTAATGGTTTCAAAAAAGAATTGATTAATTTGTTTGTTTCGTGGCATATCAACTCCTTATGGGTCATTTAATGCTGAAATGAAATTTTCTTTGGAGTAACAAAAATATGATATATATTATTCTGTTTTCACAATTGAATACATGGTAGATGATTCTCAGCTTTTGTACATATACATTTTTGTTTAAATATAAAAATAATGTAGTGATGTAATGAATATGCATACACCTGGGTTCCCCCTCACAGTAATATGATTGGCTGGTGTCAGCCATAACTACAGACTAATGTGGAGGTACAAGGGGGTTGCTTATTGATGACGCCTATTAACTACGCCTATTGTCTTCGCCTATTGCCTACGCCTATTGCCTACCCCTACGATGAGGACCAGTCCATTACGATTACCTGCTAGATTGTCCTACCTGGTTACAGGAGTCAACAACCACTTTGCTACTTCAAACAAATATATCCCTTTCCAGGACATATCATGTAGTTTTGTTGATGTTATATTTCGAAATACAGTTTGATTTCTTTAAGAAATTTTCAGATATTATATGGATTAATATAATGAAAGAGTTCTTTCATATTGGTTGTCTGGTTGATTTTGTTTAGTGGCATATCAACCTCTATGTTGTATCCTGAAAAGAGGTTACAAACAAACAAAGGTGGTACTCGAGTGAAAGGAACAGCAACATGGGTATAGATGAAAGAAAGAGAGGTTTATTGTAAAAGAAAATACACTACTGAAAGACAGGGAATCGGTTAGCAAGCTAGTAATTCCCAAAGCAAGTCCGTGGTATATCCTGTGCTCACTATATATATCTACTGATATAGTCAGTCCACAATAGGCGATAGGGAGTGTGGGACATTCCATTATAACACCTCACCTGAAATAATTTTCCCATGAAATTTTGCTCAGTACCTCTTCTTTTTGGGGTCAGGACATAGTTGTTTGACTTTTTTCCTCTTCCTAGTATTTTTCTCTCTCATCACATATCAACCGCTATCAGTTATTTAATACCAAAATCTAAATAATTTGAATGCAACTGTATGTCTTCAATGGATTGTTGATAATTTTTTTTGTATAAAAATGTATTGCTGGAATTTTTACAGTATCTGTCTACATTTCTGAAATGAGAAATTATGTACACTATTTACATTATTCGGACTATTGTCTTCATCTTTGTCGCCATATTTATTACAGCGTTTTGGTGAAATAAAGGGCTCAGTTCAACATTCCAACCACCTGAAGAAGGCCGGAGCATACAATGGCTGAAACACTGTAATAAATATGGTGACAAAGCTCATTGTAATAAATATGGTGACAATAGTCCAAATAATGTAAATAGTGGAATTTTTACTATGAAAATATATTTTTGTACTTTAATAGCGTCTTGGTTTTGCTTGGTGGGGTTTCACTATTTGACCATAGCTGGGATCCTAACAGGTGCTACCACCCTGGGTCAGAGTGGACCTGGGAATAATAGCAATTAAGAGATGGTTCAATGCTCCTCGAAACCTCTAATCCCTTGATCAGAGGCCTTGCTGCCAGATATAGTTCATCATCATTTGCAAAAGAAATCTGCAAATAACTTAATTTGCTACACAAAGACTCATACAATAATATCTAATAACTCAAATGCAAATTCCATTGTTCAAAATTGTACATCAATAGCAAATGATAATTCACATCTGTTTCAGCTCAAATGGGTTGAATAAGCTCCAAAAAACTGAGTGAATTATTTCCACATTTATATTGACTTATTACAAATAGCCAGCAATCTTTGGGTATTGGCCATATTCAAATGTCTGCCCAATAAAGATTATTACTGCAGTAGACTAAATCATCATATCTTTCTTTCAGAAGACATGTCCATTCAGGATATAGGCGGTAATGGCTATCCAGTGTTATTTCCATAAATATTTGTAAATTGCCATTATGTGTACTTGGGAAAGATAGCATAGTGTTTTTCTATTGCCTTTCTCCTAAACTGGTTGCCAACCAAGAGTCAGTCAGAGTTACACTTTACTCATAGTCAGTGCAAGGAGACTAAATGGATTCTCTTTCTGAAGAATGTCCATGTGAAAATGAATGCAGCTGACTAGACTGAACTAAACTTGAACTTTCTGCACTACTAATTTCTACACTATGCGGGAGATTGGTACCATTATAAGTCTTTAGTGGTGCCACCAGGATCCAGACTTCATCTTCACAAATAATCCTCTTTGTGACTGCACCGTTACTACATGTCTCCAAGAGGTTGGCATCCCACACCGATTAGCCAGCCATGTTGGCAGATCCCAGCCTAACAGAATACTCATAGGTCCAGTTAAAATGACATGTTTTTGCTCAGGATTGCAACTACATGACTGCTTACAACTGAATGTTGTCATAGATCTAGGAAATTTCAAAGAAGATAAATATATAGATGCCCTGTTGGCAGGGCGAGAATATGTTAATAAGGTGCATGATCAGCCTGGAGAGGTGCATGATCAACCAGGTGGGGGCCACTTCCCAAGTGGATGCTTGTAAACTCAATGATGAATCTAACCAATCTGTACATTTTTTACTGTAATGTAAATTAGACATATGTCGACCTTTTTGACACTAATGTTAAATAATAGTTTAGCAAACTATTATTTTTTAGAGAAGCGTATCACTGCTTAGGCTTTTTGATGTTGACCTTTGAGGTCAGATACAAGACAAATCAAATGAAGTCAATATCGACTGGCTGAGACAGTGTGAGAACAATAGATGCAGGGAAAGGTTTTTCAGGGAGTCGAGTTTTAACCGTCAAACAACATCAGCATGTTTCTTTCATGTCTGGATTTGCTCCCCAGGGGAGGGTGAGAGCGACCCCCCTGGCTAGTTAGAAGATGTATACATCAATGTTAATAAATTAAAGATTAAAATTCACTTTGTCAATTTCTTTTATCTCCGAACCCCAAAAATTAGCGATCACTGGCTGTGAAAAAAAAATGCAACTTTATAATGGAATTGACTCCGTCAACCAAGAGCTTCCCAGCAAGAGGGGGCTGTAATGGGTTGGTAAGTTGGTGTTGATGTAGTAGTAATCTCAACATGATATTATTTGTTGACTGTAACAGGGTTGGTGTTAATGACAGAAATTAAAATGCATGAAACGTACAACGATATAACAAAAATAACACTTAAGACACATGTTGACATTAAATAACAAGAATGTATATTTATCTTTTTCATCATGTGAATTATAGATATTGGTATTGTGTGTGTTAAAAATGTTCTCAATGTTACTATCTCTTTTGTTTCTTTAAAAGTTTGTGCTTGTTTTATTTTTTTGCCAGTTCCGAGAATTTTGTTGGTGAGGATAATGTTTGTAATCATCAGTTTTCAATTTTTAAAGAGGGATGAGGATACGTGAGTGTTGGGCCTTTTACTACTGCTACTGTGACTTGCTACTCTTTTACTCTAATGATCCCATTGTCTGACTGTCCTCACTTGTGGTGGAAGGGTTGTTTTACAATCAGATTTTACAATGATGAAATATCTTTCTCCTCTTTCAGTGACGGCAAGGTTATTTTTAGAATAATGAAATATCATCATCATTCTGGTTCATAAAAGGGCTATACAAAATTGTATTAATTGGTGCATTGACCAAGACCTCCCAGTTTTAGGGGTCTATGCAACACTAATGCAAACTGGATTTATGTCTACTGTTTTGAATCTAGCACAAACCTAGAAGGCAACCCGTACATAAAAAGAAAAAGAAGAAAAACCCTGGACGAAAAATGACGGTAGCTTACAGAACCAGAGCTTATTTATCTATAGCTATAAATCTGCCAAAAATCTTGTATTGTGTTTTTCTTAGCCTTAAGCAGGGCAGAAATATCATTAGCAGATGAGCTCTTATCTACTGCTTCATGTGTCACACATGGCTGATTTCCCTGGTGGTCATGTTCTCTTGTTCCATGGTTTCTCTTGCCATCCCTTCTCTCTATCTAGCCCAGAGCCATGAGCTTAAATCCTATTTACCAGGCTCTCAGACTCTAGTGCAAATACTGGTTTCAGTTAACATCAAAAGTCTTTTTGTATTAATTTTTTTGATTGGTCAAAATTATTTTATTTTCCTGTGTTCCTTTCTTTTCCATTTTTTTTTATATAGTGGAAGTTATACATGGAGCCTGCCCTATTTTGGTAGATTTATATGTTGACCATGTTCACAATAGTCTATGAATATAGAATACAGAGCAGTACATAATCTGTTCAATGAAACAATGTTAAAGATTAACACTCACAAGTCAGACACTCTACTGAATCTGACTATATCGCCAATACCACCAGCAGCTGTTCCGTAATTCTTCAGTCTTCGATATCAAATGCTGGCAGTGAATATTCAGGAAAAACATGGCCACCTTTATACGTGTCGCATTGAATATTTTGAGCCTTCTGATTGGTTAACCCTTTTATTGGTGAACTATAAAATGAGTCAGCTCATTTTGGCTGGCTCACTAGTACACCAGGGTACCCAAAAATTCCAACATTATAGCCATAAATAAATAGTTTCTGGTACTGCAAACTTCCATTATTTTTCAACCAGGTTAAGTCTTTTCTTCTTCCTTTTTTTATCTGAGTGAAGTATAGAAAGAGAAGGCTAAAGTGAGAGAGAGAAAGAGAGAGAAAAGAGAAAAATTTTTTAATGAAAAGCAATTGGCTCATTTTAACTTGAATTCTTTTTATTTTTGTTTATACAGGGTGTATCAAAAATACTCTTACAAATTTTGGGGGCAGGTTCTTCACACCAAAACAAGGACAAAAGTCCATATAGGCATATGTCTGCAAGCCCTTCATTTTTTAGCTATTATTTTTAAAGAAAGTTTAAAGTAGATGGCACTGTATTGCTGTTATGGTAATTTACCCACACACACATGGACTCTCCCAGCTATAAATAGGAGCAGGTACTGCCTTTTGGAGAGGGAAGTTTCCAGCAGTTAGCTCTGACAGTCGGACCAAACATTCTTGCTGTAACACTCTCGTTTGTATATGTTTGTATTACTGTTTCTGTTAATATATTTATTTAACTCAATTCCTCTCTTGTGTCTTTTTTCTAGCCCTAACAAGGCCACGACAGTTGCCATTTAGACTAGGTTACGTTTGTCATTCATGTACACTTGTGTCTAGTCTTTCTTCAATGTTTAACATGTGTTGTAGTGAGTTAATTGAGAAGTGTTCCAATGTCAGGATATTCATATTGTGAACAGCCATGATGTACATTTGTAATTGGCATACATGTTAGAATTAAATATTACTGGGGGCACCAGAATTTTAGAAATACCAAAGTGGGGAATGGCCTCAAATCTGTTGGGAAACACTGGTTTATATGGATTTGTGTCCTTGTTTTGGTGTGAGGAACCTGCCCTAAAGTTTTTGAAAGTATTTTTGATACACCGTGTATACTTATTTTCATATTTTAATTTATTTTTATCGGGACTCACTATAACTTGCTTTTTTTTTTGTTTTTTTAGCCAAGACAATAATTGACAAAATTTGTTGAAAACCTCAGAAAAACAGCCACTGTTAATCAATCCAGAAGCAGACAAGAATGGTGTTGACATACGACCCCTAGGGGTATAGTGTAAAGCTAAATTGAAGCTAAGATGGAAGAAATATTAGTCAACAATGAATAACAATTGATAGAATAAAAAAAACTAGCAATTTCACACTATTAATGACTTATCAAACATTTGTGGGTTGTTTAACTCTTTAGTATTCAACACACTCAATAAATATCAGCTTTCAAAGTTTTACTGTTTGTCTGACTTCCTGCATTATTTGTGATGATGTTGCCATATATTAAGGCAGAGTATATATGGGGCAGGTTACAACAGGTTGAACATTGAGTATTGATATTTACAGGGCGGGTTTGAGCATGTGGAATGCTAAATGGTTAAAGCCAGATCTTATTTTTGATTATAAGAATAATTTTATTTTTTCAGTGCATTAAAAATTTTTGAGAGATAACAATGATTTTTCCAGATTCAAGTGCTACTATTTAACCCATAGCTGTTGAGGAGGAGATGGATTAATATATTTCACAAGGATATTTACATGTAAGTTTTTATCATTTGAAATGTTATTTTTAGAGGATACCCTTATTATTAGTTTGGTGCAAAAATAATGACGTAATAATGTCGTTTTTTGACGTTAAAAAATACGTCAAAAAATGACATTATTACGTCATTATTTTTGCACTAACCTAATAGAATCAATGCTCCATTTATTTTAAACAGTATTTTATTTTGTCTGCTCGCCAATATTTGAGAAATCTTATTACAGAAAAAAAATGCCCTCTGATGATATAAAAAAACAGATGTGCACTCTGTTTAAAATAAATGGAGTATCTACACAAATAGGGGCATTCACTAAAAATAGTGTTTAAAATGGTAAAAATGTGTTGGATTAATAAATTAAAAAAAAACATTATTTCTTTATTATTTTCATTTTGCGAATACATTCATTTAAAGTTAACTGACCTGTAATAATGTTAAGAATCAGGCTAAACGATAAAAATAGGGTTGAGTTTAAGTTTCCCCCCTCCAAAAAAAAAAAGCACAAATAAAATAAAAACAGCAAATATTTAGAGTAAGACACTATACAATACCTAGGAAAAAGGGTTAAATTTAGGAACATTAAGATTACCTCCTCGGTTATCTATTGAAACAGCTATCCACCGAAAAAAGAAAAGAAGCCAGTCTCCACCGTGGACCATTTAAAAGGTAATTCGCGCAGCGGATTGGTTGTCACAAACATCCAATTGGGTGTGCGGAAAACGTGGTCTTTCTTCGTTTAATTCATTAAAAGGCCAGAGTAGCTGTTAGTGTTTGATTGAGATGGGGGATCAAGGATTGATCTCCCCTGATTGGATCGACTTGTTGATGGGGAGTGTGATGTTGAAAGACCTGAAACTCCCTGATGAACCAAGTCAAATAACATCACTGCCGACCCCCTTGAGCACCTACTTAAAAGCGTATTTTTGAATTACTGTTATAGTGGAACACACCTATTCTATAGACTCTCCCACCTATAATAAGTAGGAGTAGTAGTAGTCGCGCAGTGAGTTGGTCAGTCAGTCGATGTCGGATGACCGTTAGTCGGATATTAAAGTATCAGCCACCACAACTAGATTACTGCGTCATTACCTATTATATCAAGTTCCTAACGTTTTGTACGTCGAACCTATTTTAGGACCGACTTAGTACAAATACAAGCCAAGTCAAGCTTGCAACAAGTCGCCAATTCGAACTCATATGGAGGAAGAAAAACCTTTTGTACTCTACAACACTTGGCAACCAGGATTCGAACTCATAAGGAAGAAAAAAAAAAACTTTTGTTTGCCATACAACAATTACATAAATGAATGTAACTAACTCAAATGGAATCTGAATTTGTCTCACTTATTTCTTATTCTGAGCCATTAACCATTGCACTAAAAACACATCCACTTCCATATAAGCAAACAAGAGAAATAAGATGAAAGAAATATCAAACAAAAATGAATAATATTTTACAATTCTTCATCTAAGAAGTTCAGTGTCCTGGGTATGACGATAAACTACATCCGCGTCCTGGGTATGACGATAAACTACATCCGCGTCCTGGGTATGATGATAAACTACATCCGTATCCTGGGTATGATGATAAACTACATCCGTGTCCTGGGTATGATGATAAACTACATCCGCGTCCTGGGTATGACGATAAACTACGTCCAACAACAAGGCCTCAGATGATGTTTTCGGAAAAATAATGTTGCCAGCTATACGTTTTTTGGAAAGAATAATGCTGCCAGCTATACGTTTTTGAAACAATAATGTTGCCAGCTATACGTTTTTTTGGGAAAAATAATGTTGCCAGCTATACGTTTTTGAAAACAATAATGTTGCCAACTATACATTTTTGAAGCAATAATGTTGCCAGGTATACGTTTTTTGAAACAACAATGTTGCCAGCTATACGTTTTTTGGAAAAAATAATGTTGCCAGCTATACGTTTAATAGTACTGTATATTTAATATATGTATAGGTATATGTGTATGTGTATATATGTGTGTGTGTGTACATATCTATATATATGTATATATATATATGCCTTGATTTGGCATTAAATGACCCACAGTGGTTGATATGCCATAAAACCCAACCAACCAACCCAACATCTAAGAAGTTCAAACAATTTTAGAGTAATATTACTACAAGGTGTAAAACGTATGAGAAATAAAATGAAAGAAAGTAAGTACCTGGCTCCTCGTACTATCCCCTACCTTTATAAGAGCCAGAACAGGCCGAAAATAGAGCACTGTTACCATATTTGGGCAGGGGCTGCTCAAAGCTCGCTTTCCAGTCTTGAGAGAGATCAGAAGCGTCTCTGAGTCCTTGTGGGAGAAGAATTACTTTCCACCCTGTAACCTCTCTCTCACAGATGGGATGTGGTAAGCCTCTCACTGCTCTAATGCTACTATCATGGAAAGTGCTCAGACAAACTATGTCTCCTGATTCCACCAAGTTTGACCTTCACAGCTAGGACCCGCCATGCCATTTACATAGTAGCAAATCATCCATATTCCCTCCTTCTTCCATTACTGAGAAGAAAGTTCCACTCTAAGAGCTTCTTCTTGCAAATCACTGCCCTTTGAAACAAACACTCTATAGGATGTTTCCCCAATCTCTACAATTTTAACCTGTTCAAGTCTAGAGTTAAGCGTTATCTTCCCCTCCTATCCATAGAAATTACCCCTTATTGTAACCCTCTACCTTGAGTGGCTCCCAAGCTTTGTACTAATTATTAAGGTGGATGGGCAACACTGGTCTTTACCCATCCCTTAGATCTCTCACATGGTTGACTCCATGCACCACACTGTGTAAACCACATCAGCAGGCAGGGATAAATCACATGAAGGGTAGTGTTTGTACTGCACTACTAAGTGGATGATCTGCATAAGTGGATAACATCTGGACAATGGATTCAATGATCAAGTGCACAGGCTGAAGGTGATCCACATCATATTAGTGGTTTTGGCTGTCAGTCATGGACGTGGAGAGGAGTTGGGCGCCGCCAAGTTATCTACAAGCCCACTGAAAGGATTATGAAGCAAGAGATGCAAAATATAACTCTGCCAGATTGGTTCAAGCCCAGATTAACAACAATCGCACGTCCCATTGATTCTTTTCAGGATGGGCATGATCTGTCAGCTAATGTGAAACAGGGTGAACTTTACTGTAAGAAAAAAAAAAATAAATAAATATCTGACAAAAATGAATTATATTTGACAATTCTTCATCTAAGAAATTCAAACAATACAAAAAATTGTATACTGATACAATACAAAAAATAATTAGTAATGCTCTTGATAAGGTTAAAATAAATGGCGTTTAATATATTTGTTGTAAAGTCTCAAGAACAAAAAAAAAATACTGAAGAGTGAATGTAGTGATTTTAAGGTAAAAACTATTCTTTTGACATTCCATCTTTTGTGGGTACAAAATACCAACATTGCCAAAATTACATTATACTTAGAATAATTCGAACTATTGTTCAAGTGTTTATTGATTGGTTTGATAAACACTATTTGTTAGATTATTTATTTACAAGAATAATTTTATATTTACAACATTCTATAAACTAATACAATTAAAACTAATGCAATGCAATATTTATCATTTACTAATTTTAAAGAAATAAATATGAAAACAATTGTATTCATTTATTTATTAAATTATTAAAATTGAAGCAACTTTACAAAAATCCTTATTATTTACCATTTCATAAAGTCTGACTCAATTGAAATTAGCTGATGTTTTGCCAATCATTTCAATAAATATTATAATATACAGTGTAAATAAACAATCTAATAAATAAATAGTGTTTATTATTATTGTTGTCAAGTCTCAAGAACAAAAAAATTTATAAATTCACTTTCATATGTTTAAGTTTTATTACAATTCTAATCATCACTTTTTAAACCAATAAACATTGCTGAGGAGTCAAGGTAGTTAAAATAATAGCGGTGTCAAGAGAAAAAACATCCTTTTGTCACTCTGTCTTATTTTGGGCACTGTGGTATTAAAATAAGCACATCCTATCTCCCCTATCATTTGTAACCATCCATTACAATAAAATAAACGTTTTTCAGCACAAAAGCAGACTGAGTCAAATAAAGCTTCATAAACTTCCACTTGTTACTCAATTTTACAAGCAGGTTTATCCATGTTTGCCAGAAAATGAAATAAAACATTCATTCATTTAAATTTCTCGATGAAACATTTTTATTTTTGAACTGTAAAAATGTGTAGAATATATAATGCCGGTAGCATTAAAAAATTAAAAGATTGTTCTTCGAAATGAATATGTTGTAACAGATTTGTCTACATGCAAAACCTTGTTTAACTGATTGAGTTACATTTAACAACACTTATTTGAAAGTTGGTGTTTGCAATAAAATAAGTAATTAAAAAAAATGCAAACAGCTGTTGCCAGCAAACACAATGGACATTTTTAATAATTGTTACTTCAACCTTACCTGTCTTTGACATTTATAAGACACTGAACTGTCCTGGGTATGACAATAAACTACACCTGGCAGCAAGGCTTCTGATCGGGAGAGTTTGAAACCACCATTTAATTACTGTTTTTCCCCCCCAAGTCCATTCTGACTCAGTTGGGTTACCTCCTCCTAATTTTTTAAACTGCTCCTAGGGGATGCTCTAAGAACTATAAATACTCTGCAATATTTTTCTTATTCTCTTCTTACCTCATCTGCTCTTTCGTCAACATGTAACCTCTCGCAGAGAACATGCTTTCTTTTTCAGAAACACATGAACAATATATAGACACACACACACACATACGTATATACACACATTCACTCACTACACATACTTTGGGCCAAAAGGTTTTCACATTCTTTTCACACACACAAATAAAATTTCAGTGTTTAGTCAGAGACATTAGAAGCATAGAGTTGGAGTAGACTTTAGAAGGAACCAGAAAGTCAATCCTAAGCAGGAAACAAAGGATAAACCTCTACTCCTGACTTCTTAGTTGTGTTGTAGATCTCCTTGGGTAGCAGAATAAAGCCAACTGATTGAATCCTTTCCTTCAAGACTGGTGTATACTACACCTGAAGCCCCTGACTGGTTGGGTGCCCTGGGCAGTGTTTTTTCACCCTTGCTATCTTATCAACATTTGATTTTTCTACCAACATTTATATACATTACAAATTAAACTAAGCATGACTGACAATTTAAGGATGAAAAATATTTGCAGGTTCTGACATCTTTCTGGGGTCTTTTTTTCATCCAAATTTGTGAATCTGTTTTGCTCATGATAAGTCCCAAAAAAACAAACACTATATAAAATTCACTATTTTTTTATTGGTAATGTTGAATATATTAAAAAAAAATTATTCATCTTTTCAACAAGAAAAATCTTAAGTTCATGTTAAAATTTGCAGCAAAACATTGTTGATTTATTTAAGATGAAGTGATCTATTAGAACATGTCTCTAATTTGTATTTAGATACATTTTGTGAAGGCATGGTGGAGTAATGGATAGTGACTCAGATTGAGGAATCTGAGAGCCAAGTTTGAATTCCATTCGAATCCATTACATTCACTTACACGCTAATACCCTTGGGAAAGGTATGAATCCTCCTCTTCTCCCCCTAGCTATGGGTAAATAGCAGGACAAACCAGGTTCTATAGCTTTGGATGGCAACTGGTCTGCTGCAGAAAGAAATGACAACCTACTGCATGAAACAAATTTGCCTTGTGAGTCATGTATCGAAAGATATATGATTGCCTAAGCGTGTATCACGCATGGCACATAACTGACTGACTGTGTATATTTTGAATTTTTCTAGTTGAATCATTTACCTATATTGCATATGATCCATTATTGTACAAAATTAGGTTACAATAAAATTGGTATTTTATATGAATACTAACTTATGAAAATTGAGATGTAGTAGAGTGGGGGGCTCCTTATCATAGATGGGGGGGAAAAGTTGAGAAGTAACACAGATGGGGGGCATAGGTTTATTTTGTTGGGTAACATGGTTTTGGGGCTATCATCGATAGAGGGATATCATCTTGGGGGTGGGGGGTTAACATAGATTGGGGTACCATTGATTGGGGGGGGGCACAAGACCCTTGCACCAACCCTGTTTTCCTTTGATGAAGGAGTGAATAAAGCTATCAGCAGTTGCATTATAAATAATTATAATAAAACTTATAATTTGAAAAAAAAAGAACATTTTGCAAAAAAGAAAAATGAATAAATAAACCCCTTTTATATTGAGGTCAGTCACTTTAGATTTATTGCATAATTTACCTTGACTTATGCAAATTATTTGGAGCACCTTGGACATTTTAAACATTCTAGGTCAAGTGAAAATATTTCTAAATTCTAAATCGTATGTGTAAATGAACTTGTGCTATAACGATGTACCAAAGAAGATAAGAGCAGTGAAGCCTCAAATATTTCTGTCGATAATGTCACATTGAAGTAACAACCATCTTGACTTTGTTAAATTAAGCAAGATAATCTCACTGACTGGTACAATGAGCTTTCCACGTGAAAATAGTTTGGTTACATTCTACGATTTATGGAAGGTTTTCATACACTCAATATATATATCTCATAGATCATCAGCAACATATTAATGACAAAACAGTTTAAATGCAAAAATATCATACTGTGAAATGATTTGCATAAGTCAAGTTAAATTATGCAATAAATCTAAAGTGACTGACCTCAATATACAAGGGGTTTATTTATTCATTTTTTTTTTTTTTTGTTGCAAAATGTTATTTTTTAAGTATAAGTTTTATTATAATTATTTATAATGCACCTGTTGATAGCTTACGTCACTCCTTCATCCAGGTAGTTAATAAAAATAAACATAATAATTTTAATGTGATTATTTTTATTAAATACATTTTCTCTGGATGAATTATAGTGTTTGTGAAGAAAAAATTTAAAAGTCTATTTTTAATTTTTTTTAATCATTTTACCCCAAGCAGGGCAATAAAGCCACTAAGACACAATGAGTTACTGAATGTTACAGAATATGAGAAAAACAAAGCGACACTAAAAGTTTAATACTATTCCCCAGGTTGCTTTGTTTCTTACTAAATTTGAGTTTGTTCAAGGTTGGTTCAGCCTGCAATTTGACTGGCACCCCCATCAACAAGGAGGTCATGTGGTTTTTGGACAAAGAGAATCTTGTTTGAATCTAGTAAGTTTTTTTTTAATCATTTCACCCCACGCAAGGCAATAAAGCTACTAAGATGCAATGTGTTACTGAGTGTTAGAGAGTATGTGAGAAAAAGAAAAACACTATTAAGAAGAGAGGACAAATAAAAACAAGAATTAAGAAGACAGAAGATAATGATTGATGCTGTATTTAAATTTCTGAAGAACAAAGAATATGAGAAAAACTACTATTAAAGAGAGAAGACAATAAAAGAACAATAATTACGAAGATAGAAGATATAGATTGACATTGCATTTAAATTTTTGAAGATCAAAGGTAATAAAGCCACTAGGATGCAAGGGGTTACTGAGTGTTAGAGAATATAAGAAAAACTACTATTAAGGAGAGAGGACAATAAAAGAACAATAATTACGAAGATAGAAGATAATGATTGACAGTGCATTTAAATTTTTGAAGATCAAAATTGGCTTGAATTCAAGAAACCGGAAGAGAGTTTGACAAATGAAAAGTGTGAGAAAAGAAACTGTTAGCTTAGAACTTACGTTCTGGCCATTTCAACTGTCAAATGATGAGACCTTCCCACCAATCTTGTACTGTGTTTAAATTCGTAAAGTCTAGGCCAGTGGTTCCCAACCAATTTTGGGCCATGCCCCACTTTGGTATTTCTAAAATTCTGGTGCCCCTCTGTAATATTTAATTCTTACATGTATGCCAATTACACATGTATGTATATACACACAAAATATTTTTATGTATGCATTGAATTTATTAACTCACATTAGCATTAACACTCTCGCTAGAAAACAATTCACTGTTAATAACTCATTCTCGAATCGCCCCCTTATTCTGTTGGTATAGTAAGTCAAAAGGTGCACATCCTACACATGCCCCACAAAAATATTACCATTCCCCCTGTTGTGGCATATGCCCCATGTTGGGAATTATTGGTCTAGGCACTATAGAAGAAAGTTCATCAGAACAATTGCCATTAAAGTATTTATAGAAAAAGCACAGGGAAGCTATGTTATTGCAGTGAAAAAGTGACTGAAGCCAAGATACAAGGCAAAATATATATCAAATTATTAATCTGTAAAGTTGAAGCTTTTAAGTATGTATAATTTATTAAATTATTAGAAGTTTTATACTCCTCAAGTAACACACATTCAAGTAGATTTGAGTATTTTTCTGTTAAATATTCATGTCTAGTCATATGTCTATGACTAAGTGTATATATAGATAAAAATATCTTTTCATTGAAAATTATTAAGATATATCTCCACTGAGTGGATATTAAATTAAAATAAAGCTCACAATTGGCCAAGCGTGGGGAGTATGGCTACAACCCTGAAGAGATGGTCAAACAAGTTTCCTACAACAGGAGTGAAAAAGTCCTGGATTTAGATTGAGAAGGTGATAATGCCACTAATATGCAAGGGGTTACTGAGAATGAAAGAAAATGAGAAGACTTTAGTGGGGAAAAGGGACAATAAAAGAACAGGATCCAAAAAGACATTTATATCGAATTTTTAAAGTTTTTCTTCACAAACGGTACACAGTCTTCATATTTAGAAATTTTATTTCCTTCAAGTAACAAACATTCAGATAAAGCTTGAGTGTTTTCCTGTTAAATATTCACAGGCATGCTTGTGTTTTTTTTTTTGTTTATTTTAATCATTTCACCCAAACCAAGGCATAAATATCACAAAGACGCAAGAGGTTACCAAGTGTGAAAGAGAATGAGAAGATTTTAGAAGAAACCAGAAACCAAATCATAAACAAGAAAGAAGGGATAAATCTCTACATCTGTTCAAAAGACCTGAGAGGAGTGTGAACTGGGTTTGGATATCATCTATAAATAAAACAAAATGCATCAAGTAGTCAGTCTGAGTAATAGTTTGAGTAACAGTCTGAGCTAAAGTAGTAAGAGGAGTCATTAAGAATTCTTCCTGTGTCTAATCAATTTCCTGTGAACTGGGCTTGAATATCATCTATAAATAAAAGACAATGCATCAAGTAGTCAGTCTGAGTAATAGTTTGAGTAACAGTCTGAGCTAAAGTAGTAAGAGGAGTCATTAAGAATTCTTCCTGTGTCTAATCTATTTCCTGTTACGTAAAAAGTTCTTTCATATGAAGGAACAGGACTATAAAAAAAAAACAGAAAAATAGTCTTTGTGGTTCACCTCAACAATTTCTGGAATATAAAACTTTCAGATTTGCACTTTACCAGTTTTCTCCTTTTTTTTTAATTTGTGGACAAGTTGAATATTTTTACAAGACCAGATTTTCATCTCCTCAACCTTCTACAATATTATGTAATTAGAACTATGCTAAAGTATATTAGACCTATATTTTTAATAAGATTTGGAGGAGGGGCAGTGAGAATTTTCCGTCACCCTGAGCTTTATTATTAAATTATTAGAAATAATACTTTTCAAGTAACACATATTCAAACAGAGCCAGGCATTTTTCTGTTAAATACTCACACCTATTCATGAGTCTATGATTAAGTCCACATATCAACTATAAATAAAATTATCTTTCTATTGAAAGTTGTTAAGAGATGATATCCCTACAGAGTAGAAACTAAATTAAAATAAAATTTAATTAATTTATAATTTATGAAGAAAGATAAAAATTATACAGCATTTAAAACATTATTAATATGTAAGACATGTTTTAGTTATTTTTAATCATGTATAGTTGTCAGAAATTTGATAGTCTTCAAATCACACTTTAGAATTGAGTTGAGTATTTTTCTGTTGAATATTTATACATATTTGGTGTTTCCTATTATATTTTGCACATAAGGTATAATTAAAAGAACAGTGTATTGAGTAGTTAGTCAGTTTCCAAAGCAGTCCGTGTGATAGTCCAAGTAGCAGCCATGCATAACAGTCCAAGTCAAAGACATGGATTAAACCTTCCTGTGTCTAGTCTATTTCCTGTTGTACAAAAACTGTTTTCCTATGAAGGAACTGAACTATACAAAAAAAAAAAAAATGAAAAACAGTTTTTTTAAAATACCTCAACAATTTTTGGAATATAAAAACGTTGTATTTTCACTTTATCTGCTTTTAAGTTTTTCTTTCTTTCTTCTTTACGAATGAGTTGAATATTTTTATGAGGAGAAATTTTCACCTCTTTATTCTTCACCAGAATAAAACTGATAACTTTAGATGTCTTAGAAAAAAACGAATGTGGAATTTTATAATATGATTATTTATTGTTTTCCATAGACAGACTGTTTCGCTGTATCACAGCTCATCAGTGTGGCTAGACATCCAATTGTCTCAAGCCATGATTGAAACCAGACTGAATTCACATCACTCAGAGATTTTACCCCTGAGCTATCAGCACCCAGTAGAGAGGAAGGTGGATTTTTATGTACGTATTATTCGAATAAACACGCCAATGACCAAGAGAGCTCGATTTATAGAAGAGCTTTGCAACATTAGCAGTAGCAGTCATTGTTTGCAAATTCGTGCTTTCTCTCAAGAGTGCTCGATCAGAATTAAATTTTTGCTGTATCACAGCTCATCAGTGTGGCTAGACATCCGATTGCATCAAGCCGGGATTGAAACCCAACTGATTTGTATTTAGTTCAGGATTTTAATCATCTATTGCACCCCAAGGTGTCAGAATTTATTTTTGACAAATTTAAAATTATTTATTACAATTTTTCAGTGTCTACTTTACGTTATTTAGCTAAAAACTAGTTTTTCAAAAGGACTGTGATATTGAAATCATTTTGCAATTTGTCTACATAAGTTTCAGCAAGGATTGATAAACATGCCCACAATAAGTGTCAAAAAGATGGTATCACTTTTTTTTTACATTTCGACAATGTTTATTGTTTTTAAAATTGATGATTGGAATTGTAATAAAGCCTAAATATATGAAAGTGAATTTATACATTTTCTTTGTTCTTGAGAATTGCTAATTGATTAAAACTTTATAAAATGGTAAATAAAAAGGATTTTCTTAATGTTGGTTCACATATTTTTATAATTTAACAAATATTTATAAATTTATGAATAAAAAACTGTTTTCATATTTATTTCTTTATAAATTGGTAAATTATAAATAAATCAGCCTTCCCTGACGATCTGTTTAGGTGAAACCTTGGTAGGTTTGTCTGGCTCTCTAGGTTTAACTAGGTCTGCTCTACTCATTGTATTCAGCACTTTATTTAGTTGTTTTGGGTACTCGCATCGGGTTTTTTTTCTTTGGGCCTTGAACTCAAATGCTGGATGATTATTTTCGGTTAACATACCTGTTCTTGGTTCTTTCTTTTTTATACCTTTTCCCCCTTTGGTATTGGCTTGTTTATTTGCAAATCAATATAGCGAAGGTTTTCCGAGCGGGTATAGTTTCTTATACTTATAAGATTTCTATTAAGAATGAGTATATATATATATATATATATATATATAATATATATATATATATATATGTAAATATAAAATACTAATTTGTAATTGGTAGGGATTATCCCAAGATGGACTTTACTGGATGGATTAATTCTATTTCATAAAAATATTCGGTTTGAAGAGATGAACATAACAATATTCATGAAGTAAATTATAACTGATATGGATTTTTAAGGTGTTTTCTTAATCTATCATTATATATATATATATATATATATATATATATATATATATATATATATATATATATATATAATAGGTAGCGATTTATTAGTCACAGATGTTGTCAAATAGTCATTGTTATCAAATCACTTGGTTTGAAACACATTATTTAACATGAATTAAAAATGATCTGCTTTTTATGACTAAAGTTCCATGTATTATATTTTTTTGTAATACAAATTTGTTTGCATAAATAAGTATGTAAAAAAAAAGAATGTAAATTGTTACAATTTTCATATTTGTTTGTTTAAATGCTATCAAGAAGTTACTGTTAATTCCTGAGATGAGGAGTTATCATTACTTACACTATTTACATCCAGACTATTGTCTTCATCTTTGTTGTTATTATCACAGTGTTTCAGACATTGGGCCCTCTGGCCGTCATCAGGTGTATATCAATCTGGTAACCTACAGGGAAGTTTGAACTGAACCTTTTATGGAGTTTAAACCGTTCTCATTCTACTGCAGTAGAAGACTTGCTATCATTTGTCTTTTTTCTTTATTATCAGTTCTCATATCATAATTATTTCAAGTCGTTGCTATCTAAATGATACTGTTCCAAAAGAGATTAGAATGAGCAGCTTTCTCTTCTGTTTCTTATCTGGGTTTTGCACAGGAATGTACTCAGTAACCCAGGCCCTCACCTATTTCCAGGTTATTTGGAGTTCAGCTGTGCAGACATCATAGAAAGCATATCACATGACTTGTCCAACCCCATCAGGTTGCAGAAACCACTTAATAAATTTGGAGCTGTATTTGTACAGAATTGTAAAAAAGGTTTTTGTACCAACTGAATTCAGTAAGATTTATTTGCAGGTGTCTCTTACTTGTTTGTGCTTCACTTATTGGTTGTAAAATATAGAGGAGTTTATATCCTATAGGTGCTTTCATGAAACTGGACCTCTGTCTAATTTTCCATTCATTCATTCAATTTTTACCCTAGAGGACTTATTTGACATTTAAATGACCAAGTAACGGTTGATGAGTCATTTCTTAACACAAAATACCTGTAAGTGTAAAGTTTGATTCAATCTAAACATTTCTCATGCAAGCCATGCATTTGGATTTTTCAATTTAACTGCAGATCATTGCTACGACTACTGTTATTAATAATAATAATAATAATAATATTCCCGAAAGAATAAATTCAAAGTTACTTAACTCAAGCTGTTACATTTTCACAGATGTTTCTATTCCAAAAGTGTATAAATGATTGAAATGAAAATGTCGAATGTTTTGTTTGTGCCAGCATGTGGGTAATCTTTTCACTGCTGTGTACAACTCTGGTTTAAATGTTTATCAAATTGCCGTAAGCAAATTTAGTTGAATTGACAAAAAGGGATTTTTAGTTTATTTCATTTTTTAATCAAACTGTAGTGAATCCTGATGAAAATAAAATATATAAACAAAAATAAAAACCTTTCAAATTAAAATAAGGCATTTGTGCTTTCTTTTAAAACCCTTGTCTCTTTCTTTCCCTCTCTCTTTCTCTCTCTCTTTCTTTCGCTTTTTCTCTAAACTTCTCTTACTATACTTCTCTCTCAACTTACAAGAAGGCAACCCTCAAATAAAAAGGGAAAGAAGACGAAAAGACTGAACCCAGTCAAAAAACAATGGAAGCTTGCAGGAGCAGAACTTACTTATTTGGGACTGAAAAATACCAAAAATCAGGGAAGCTCCACACATAACTTCTGTTATAAAAAAAAAAAATGGAAAAGAAATGAATGCCAGAAAATAAAATAATTTGGACAATCAAAAAAATTGACACAAAGAGACTTTTGATGATTAGCTGAAATCAAAGTTCCTGACAAATTCTTGAGCCTATTCAAAAACCTGACACCTCTATGGCCAGAAGCAGAGATGAGAGCAGAACAACACCAGGAGAGGATGGAACAAAAGAACGCAGCAAGCATAACATGTGACAAAGCAGTTTAGAACTCATCGGCTATTTACATTTCTGCCCTGGTCCTGGGCTGAAAAAACACAATAGATTGACACTGACCTAATTTCTTACATTACTACTACCCCTGTCATGGTCTTATTTCTAAACAACTACTAATGAGCATTTCTCCAGACCACTATCAATATCTGCCTGATTAATGAACTTTTTGATTTGCTGAATAACAAAGGACTAACTCGTCACTTTAAAGAAAATAAATAAAAATATATTATTTATTTTAACCCTTTAGTCAGTTTATTTTATTTCTAAAGTTTCTGATAAAATAATTATCCTACCATCTATCCATACTGGCAGATAGATAGATAGATAGATAGATAGATAGATAGACACTGAAATTTTCTCATCTCAAAATTGTGCAAAGTTATGATATGAACACATATATGCTACAAAAATGAACACAGATATGCCACAAGATAATATTATTAACTTATGCATAAAATGTTGATACACTTTCTTTATTCGTATGTGTTGTGGAGTAGCTGATGGGCTGGTCCAAGACTATTTAAACCGCACTCTCTCTTACTGAGAGAGATAGAGAGAGAGAGAGAGGGAGAGAGGGAGGGAGAGAGAGAGAGGAGTTAATGATTAACTGTTTATTGTATTAGTCTGTGTTCTCAACCATGTACCATATTATTCTCCAGAATAAACTACTTCTTATTTTCTGTATGTGTGTGTCACCCTTTCCTATTTACAACACAACAGCATATATCCAGGAATAGCAGTTTTCAATTCTAACGATAAAATCTGATGTTTTTTCTACAGAAATGAACATCCCCAAGAAATAATCATTTTTTTTTTTCACATTATTGTTAAACTAGCAGTATAACTCATCTTCGACCGAGTGTTTCATTACTGGGAATTTTTGCTGTTCAATTGGAGCATTTAAGTTTAAAGTCAGCCTACCCAAAAATAAATAATAGTAGCAACAATTGGTTACAACTGAGGCACAGCCCCAAATGGGAGGGGTTAACAATTTGAATGAGTGGGTGGTGACCCTGAAAAGGGCTGTTTTTGCGTTCTCAGTCTTGGAAGGAAGGAACCTCTCCCATGGACCATCATAATAATAATAATATACGATAATTTTTATTTATAATATTATTTTTTTTTATAATTCAAATAATCTTTTGTGTTAGATTTCAACTCTCTAAATTGATTATACACTGTTTTTTATAGACATTAAATTTTACCTTTGATTTTTGCGCAGTCTAAAAAATTAGTTTTTTCGATTTTTCACCATCAAGGTTGTAATTTTTCCAGCCAATTTGGACTCAAAACCAGCACTGAAGAATTATCAATCAAACAAAAAAAATTTCCTTGAAATCAGATGAAAATTATGAAAATGCATAAACAACATCCAATCACACACAAACATACAGACATACATACACACACATTTTGAGAATTATAGATATAGATAAATATTCCAGATAGTGGATATTTTTTTTAATTTTCTAAAAAAATGTAAAAGGGGTTTGGTTTGCTATTAAAATTTATTATAAATTGATCCCCTATGCAAACCAAAAAAACAATTCCAGATAAAAAAATGTCACAGCAAAAAAAGTCACAGTAAAAGTCATAGGAAAAAAAAGAAACAGGACAAGGTTAGCACACAGTGTGCAAAAACGCAGCTGACAAAATCTCAGCCTTTTATCCCAAAAGTGGACAAAATCCCAGTTTCATAAATATATATTGACTCTTTTCAAATTCAGAGAACCGAGAAAAAAGATGGAAAGCAATTTGCAAAACTATGTGAAATTTTCTTTGGACCAATGAAAACCTTGTTTTTACAGAGATTGACCAGAAAGCTGAGAAAAAGACAGAAATAAATTTGTGAACTTATGTGAAATTACTTTTGGACAAATGAAAACCTTGTCTTCACATCACAGAAAGTAGCTGTTGAGCCATGAAGAGGAAAGAAAAGAAAGTAATGAGTGTATGTGAAATTCTTTTTGATATAAAATGAGGAGAAAAATTAATTTAATGAGAGAATTATGTCTGAAGTCATGTGAAAGTTTTCGTTTCTGTTCACCATGTCCAGTGTTGAAGTTTTCACCAGTGTCAAAAAACTTGCTAATTATATTATCGACCTTTTAACCAAGCACATGGTACTTCAAAGAATTTTCTCTCAACAATCCAAGAAAGCTAAATAATTCAATCTATCTCTCATCCTGTAATTTTGAAAGTGTGCAACCATATATCCCTTTGATGAGCAACGAATTCTCTTACCTTTGTTTTAAACATTTTTTTTATTCTTATTTTGTGTCACTCTGTTCAGAACATTTCTTCTTCATGATAATTTGTTGGAACTGCGGACTTTAAAAATTTCTAATTTATTTTCCTGAAACGAGCTACTGATACAACTTCATGCATGTAAATTCATAAATAAATTCCTTCTTCTGTTTTGTTAAACTTGCCTATGTGTTTCCTCGTCATTATCATCTTCCATTAATCCTGGCGGGGTTTTAAGCCCCAAGTCTCATGCCATAATAAATAAAAAGAAAATTCAAGGAACTTTTCATTCAAATTTTAATGTCAAATTGAGATTTTCTTCACATAAAGTCACGTCTTATGTAATACTAGGACTCCCTATCTATGAAAGATATCGAGTATGTGATCATAGCATTTTTAGAAAACGTTTTTTTTACAACTTATTTTTGTATATGATCTCCGTGGTTTATTTATCTTTTGTTTGAGGCAAACTTTAAAAAACACCCTTCCTAACTTTTTAAGGCCTTCTTGAAATAAATTTATTGTGTTTTCTAATGGAATATTAGGATGCTCTAAATATGACATACATCGAATATGTGACTGTTGCACAGTTATAAAACATATTTTAGAGATTAGATTGATTAAATTAAACTTGACTTACATTATGTATTTCTGTTGCTGTTGTGGAGTGGTTTCACAGTGGAGGCTTGTATTTGTACTAAGTCGGTCCTAAAATAGGTTTGACATACAAAACGTTAGGAACTTGATATAATAGGTAATGACGCAGAGAAATCTAGCTGTGGTTGCTGATACTTTAGTATCCGACTAACGGTCGTCCAGCATCGACTGACTGACCCCCAACTGAACGACTCCCTCGTTACTTACTTATTATAGGTGGGAGAGTCTATTAACTATAGAATAGGTGTGTTCCACTATAACAGTTGAAAATGAAGCTGACCCATAAAACTTGTTAAGTACCTAACAGGTATAGATGATTTTATTATCAGCCACCATAAATTGTGACTTTTCCTAGCCAAAATTGTGACTTTTTCTTGTGACTTTATTATGAAAAAATATGGTCATATCACATGATCAGATTAAGCATTCATATATAATTTTCAGTTAAAATTAAAGAAAAGGTCAATATTGAATTTTTATTATTTAGAAAACATATTCTTAACTTTTCCCTATGTTGTGTTAAAATAATGCTTGCATATAACATTTCAAATACTTTCAAAACAACTGTGATATATTTTTACTTACCTTTATTTTCATGGCTACTGGGGAGGGGCATCAATTTACAACCAATTTGCATCGCAAACTGAACCCTACACCACTCTTAGAATATAGAAAATGAAAAAAATTATTTCTTTCATACTTTTCATATTCATGGTCAGGATGGCTTATAGTAAAAAACTTTTTGAATAAGTAATTATTTCATGGTGAAGTGCATTTCTGTAGAGAATCTATAAAACATACCACTTATTTTAACTTCTTTATCAGCCATTTTTGTTTTTGCCAAATAGTAACATTAGCACCATCATATTTTATTTTTATTTTATGAAGCATTGTCAGGATGATTTTATTTTGAAATCCACTTTTGTGGGATTAACTGTAACTTGTTTGTCAGATTACTTAAATTCAGCAGGGACCTCAAGTGGAAATCATCCATACGATGCATTGGTAAAGATGCTGGAAAAATGGTTGGTTCCTGACTCGTTCTACTATCCTCTACCTTTACAAGAACCAGATGATGATGAAAAATGTCTTCATAGAGACCAAAACTCTTGTCGGTGATGAATTATTTTCCACCCTAAAGCATCTTGCCCACAGACAGAAAGGCTGCAATCATCTCCCTACATTATCGCTATTTCCAAGGTCAGACGAGCTACATTCCTTAGTTCCACCAGTTCAGACATACACAGCTAAGCCTCCCTCTACTCTATCGCTATTTCCATGGCAAATATTCAGATGAGCGACATTCCTTAGTTCCACCAGTTCAGACCTTTACATCTAAGCCTATTGCTAATCTATTGCTATATCCATGTCAAATGTTCAGATGAGCGACATTCCTTAGTTTCCCCAGTTCAGACCTTCATGGTAAAGACTTGCCATAACATGCCCATTGTAGCAAAGCACCCTCATTTCCTTTGTATTCCATTGGTAAGATATACATGCCACTTGTACAATTTCTTACCATGAATCACTACTTTGGGAAACTAACTCCAAAGAGAATTTTTTCTTGATCACTACAACCTGTTCAAGTCTCGGATTAACCAGTATCTTCCAAACATATCCCTATAAAATGTGCCTCCTTTTTCTTACTCTTTAACCTTCCACCTTGAGTTGCTCTTGAGCCTTGTACAGAGTGAACATTATTGTACCCCACCACTGAAAAAAAAAAAGAGTGTCAAAAGGAAAGATTTTCCCTTGACACAACTATTAATTTTACCTACCTTCCATTCTCGGTAATATTTATTGTTTTAAAAAGCAATGATTATAATAGTAATAAAACCTAAGCATATGATGAAAGTGAATTTATACATTGTTTTTGTTCTTGTGAATTTAGAACAAAAATATTAAAAAATATTTATTTGTTTATTAGATTGTTTATTTTCATTATTTATTTATCATATTATTCATTGGAATGGTTGGCAAAACATCGGCTAATTGTCAATTGATTCAAACTTTATAAAATGGTAAATAATAAGGATTTTCTTATAGTCGGTTCACATATTTTAGTATTTGTGTTTGTTCAACACCCACAGAGCCCACCTCTGCTTTATACTGCGACTATGTTGAGTGAACTTTAGTTACAGTTTCAGTATATAATCCATCATGACCAGCAGCTTGAACAACGTCTGTATGCTTAAAATCCTCAGTCACAATGATTTGTAACTTCATGCCAGCACACCCATCTATGGTTTTCAAACAGCTCCATCTACTCAGTTTCACTCACAAGACATGGATCACCATGTGGTATGGTTTTTAAACACTTTGACGAGACTGATAACATCAAAATCACCTTCCTGACAAATTGACAATGCCCAAGTTTTATGGTCAGAAAGTGAACGTTCTAACCCCTCAGCCATGTGCTCAATATTCCGAGCCATAAATTTGTATTGATACAATCGGACTGCCAGTCATATTTTCTACCATTATTATTATTATTATTAGGTTGGTGCAAAAATAATGACGTAATAATGTCGTTTTTTGACGTATTTTTAACGTCAAAAAACAACATTATTACGTCATTATTTTTGCACCAAACTAATATTATTATTATTATTATTATTATTATTATTATTATTATTATTCTCAATCCCTTCTTCAGTCAAAAGGTCATCCTGGGTATGATGATAGACTACATCCTTGTCCTGGGTAAGATGATAAACTATGTCCAACAGCAAGGCCTTTGATCAGGAGGTTTTGAGGAGCATGGAACCACCTCTTAATTGCTGATGTTCCCAGGTCCACCCTGACCTGGGATAGTAATCCCTGTTAGTGTCCCAGCAATGAGCAAATAGTTAATCCCCAAACTGTGATCAAAACACTATGTAAGTGTAAAGGTAGATTTTAATGTCAGAGGTACATTTTTGGAAGGGTTATTGCCAGCGATGCATTTTTGAAGAGAAAAGTATTATCAAAAATAGATTTATGAAGGAAAAAAATACTATCAGCAACAAAAATTTTCTTTGCATTAAATGACCCATTGAGGTTGATGTGCCATAAAGCAAAACAACCAACCAACCAACTGACCAGAAATAGATTTTTGGAAAAAAATATTACCAACAATGAAAATTTTGTCAGTATTAAATAAGCCATTGAGGTTGATATGCTGTAAAACAAAATAAACCAAACCAATCTAAACCAAAGAATACATATTCTATTCATACAAATCTATCCTAAAAATGTTGTCAGCACTAAGTAACCTATTGAGGTTGATATGCCTTAAAACAAAATAAACCAAACCAATCTAAACCAAAGAATACATATTCTATTCATACGAATCTATCCTAAAATGTTGTTGGCATTAAATAACCAATTGAGGTTGATATGCCGTAAAACAAAATAAACCAAACCAATCTAAACCAAAGGATACATATTCTATTCATACGAATCTATCCTAAAAGTGTTGTCGGCACTAAGTAACCCATTGAGGTTGATATGCCGTAAAACAAAATAAACCAAACCAAAACCAAACCAATCAGGCAAAAGAATGACAACAAAAATGCAATAAAAATCACAAGATTTAAAAAATATTTTACTGTTTTTAACACTAAAATATTTTAAGGCATAATGAAAGGGAGACAACTGATTTTTCTATTCAGAAAAAGTTTAATAAATACATTTACTGTAGCATCATTTTGGTATTAATAAAAAAAAAGAAATAAATATAAAACGGAATACACTTAAATTATTTATTAATCTGGCATATTTTTATTAGTTTAAAGGTCATATTTGAAGTATCTTCTCTAATGGGCAAAACAATAAGGAGTGGGTATAAAGGGAAAAAAAGGACAGACATGATATTCTACACATACTCACATATGCACAGATGGATACAGGCACAAGAATGCACACACACACACACAAAAACACACACACACACACACACACACACACTATGAAAAAAAACAAAAAAACTTGCACCACAGAAAAGTGCATATAAAAAAGAAGGATCAAGAAGTCAGTTACATAGCCTATGACGAGTGGATGGAGTGATCCCCAGAGGGTCTGTCTACAAAACTCTGGAGTCAGAATGCTAAAGTTAACATCATTCAGCTAAGTGACAAACCATTTACTTGTATTAATCCTCTCTCTCTCTATCTATCTATCTATCTATATATATATATATATATATATATATATATATATATATATATATATATATACACACACACACACATTTCATACAATAGGAATTTAGATTACATTAGGTGATGATCATTATCACCTTGTAAATTGAAATAAGATTATTTAAATTTATATTGTATTAATAGGATTCACTTAGATTATATACCAACAGATTATTACCTATATACATCATTAACATTGCCAAGGAGTGAAGGTAGTTAAAAAAGTGGTAATATGGGTAAAATCTTCCCTTTTAACACTCCGTCTAAATGCAGGCAGGTAAGTTTGTGTTTACCAATCAATTGTTTTCCTATTTTTTATGATTCAACTTGTCTACTTAAATAGTGCCTGTGAATGGCAGAACAAAAAGAAAGTTGTGGAGAGTAATAATCGCCCACATCTAAAAGGACATGTATAACTGGCTGCTCGTACTTAAGTAAAACTATCTGCTAGGTTGGCTAGCTAATCCCTGTTGCAGATGTCTGTTCAGACACATTTGCATCACCCACAGAGCTGATCTCTGGTTTATATTGCTACTATGCTTTCTGAGAGAGAGCACAATGCTCACTTGAACAAGGACATAATGTTCAAACCCTCAGTCATGATGACTTGTGACTTTGTGCTTATCACAACCTTCAAACTTTTCTATCTACCCAGTTTCACATGCAAAGTTTGGATCAAACTGTGGTGAGGTTTTAAGTCACTTTTCGACAGTTCCAAACACTGGGTTCATCTCCAAGTCTCCTCCTTGACAAATCAACCATCCAACCCCAGTTTTATAGTTGGAACGCTAACATTTAAACCAATTGACCGTTAGGGAAAGTCAGTTTTGGAGCCTTGGTATTGCACACGATTTGAAAGTTGGGTTTGACATGATAAATAATGTCACAAAATATTTTCTTTCAAATCAGTACCAATTTTTGAGACAATGAATTTAAAGATTAAATTTAGGTTCAAAATTGGAGTGTTGGTATTTCATTCCAGTGATCAGTAAAAGCCTTATAGCAGAACCTTATAAAATTTATAATTGAAATATATGCAATTAGTTGGTTTGAAATTAAAAGGGATAATAAATTCCTTAACCAACAATCATACATCTTTAACATGATCTGGAGAATAAAGCAACAGTTGACAGAAATACAAAATGTTGCATTAAAAATTTACGGCAAAATTCTTTCACCTTGTCAGTTGAATGAGTGAGGGAACACACTATCAAAAAATTGTCCATTAGATAAGTAAACATTTATTCATACTTAATTAGTGATGTAATAGAATAACCTGTCACCCCCATGAGTGAATACACTATAAGTAGTAATTACCTATAAGTATCTGTAAGTCAACAGACTACAGACGCTAGCTGTGATCTGTTTCCAACTATGCTGGTCAAACTCTCAGCCTCTAAGCAGAGAGGATCCCCAGACGAGGCTATGTTGAAGGGCAGGATCTCGTCTTAGAAAACAGTTATTCGACCCCGTTTTTTTACTGGTCAATTTTTGGCTGAGCCTACAGGCTCAGCTACCCCACATTAAACTTGGCCCTGTGCCACATCTGATCACATGGGGAGGTTAGTAAATATACCGGCTGGGATCTGTTAGCTCTTAACTGTTGTTGAACTCTCTGCCTTCTAGCTGAGAGGAACCCAGACAAGGCTATGCTGAAGGGCAGAATCTTGTCTGGGGTGTTAGACAGACCTGAAACCATTTATGCAGGGTTTACAGGAAATTTTTGGCCAAGCCTATGGGCTTGGATTGCCCCACATTAAATTTGGCCTTGTGCCACATCCTACCCCGTGAGGAGGTTGGTAAATATTACTAGCTGAGATCTGTTGAGTACGACTCAGACTTACGCGATAACTACAGACCTTTGAATAGTAGTACTCACTACTGGATTGACTTGCAATGACCTTGTGCATAACTGTTACCTTTATTACTATCGTACTGCTTTTTTACAGTAAACGTTTACTTATTTTATCCACCTTGTTTTTCAAGTATATATTCCTATTAGCAGAGAATATAACAATTAGTTATGTCAATTTCCAAGACTAATTTTAAAATTTCATCACAAAAATATAACCAGGTCTTGGTAAATTTTCCAATAAAAATATTTTTTTGTTTCAGAAGTAGGAAGATGCCAAAGCAGAGATTTAAAACATTACATTCATCAAGTCTGAAGTGACAAACTCATTGAATTTGATTCATAAAATAGAGGTTGTGAACCTGCCAAAGGTTTTTTCAAATAATGAACTGCAAGAGGTTCTATTGAATAGAATGACATTGGAGTTGCTGAATTTACCTGGACATTTGCAAAGTGAAAAAAAAGCAGTTAGAGCTTTACAAATCGCATGTGAACAAGAAGTAAGACACAAGTACATTATTAATAAATCATTGTGAATAAGAATTACATTTGCTTCAAAGGGAAGCTTTAACAAACAATTTAGCTGTATTATGATGTTATGTTATACAGTGCAATAGTTTTAGTGTGATTTTCAATAAATGCAAATTTAAAACATTTTGTCTAATAATTTGTGCCCAGCGATATTATGGTGTTATATACACTTTTATCTATTTTTATTAATTATGATCTAAAAAATCTTATTCATTGATGAGCATTTTTTGTAATCTTTTACAATTTTTACGGTTTTCACTTATCAAATACAGTAAAAAATTGCTTGTGGTGATTCATAATTAAAATTATGGTTTCAATATATTTTCCATTCAATTTATCTAATACATAAAATATCAACTTTATTAAATCCAAATTTTATTCTTTAAAAAGTAAAAATTTTAAAATAGTAATTCTATTCTTTAAATAGTGAAATTTTGAAGTTATTTTACAGTGTAACCCGGATATAAAAGAGTTGTCGGGACCGGAGAAGAAGTCTCTTATATCCGGGTTTCTCTTCTCGGGTTTGGTCTATTTTGTTTAGGTAAGTATGGCTCTAATTTGGGACCAGATCAAATCTCTCTTATATTCGGGTTTCTCTTATATCAGGGTCTCTTATATCCGGGTTACACTGTATATGCAAAAACCTGGGGAAAATAGTTATTTCTGCAAATTCTTTCAGAATTTTTAAAACTAAATACTTAAAAATTGGTAAAAGCTATACCTCTAATTTTTGGTGTCAGTACTAAGCATATGAAACCCCATCTTTCACACCGAGTGCAATATTGATTTTGTAAAAATAGTGAAAAATCAACCTGCCCTATTGACCACTTACTTGCTCACTCTGAAAAGGACATAAGAATTACTAATGTAGGGGACGTAACTCCGTTAAAAATATTGAGATTTAATGTACTATGTAAAGATGTATTTTTTATTTGTTTTCATTTCTAGCTCTGTTTGAAGATTTGGGGCTAAAACTATCATTACAGTATAAATGGAGCATCTAAATATATATATATATATATATATATATATATATATATATATATATAGGATGAGACAAAAGTCGGCACCATAGGGCTAATTTATTGAAATTATAATTACGCATGAAAATTTTATTTCCTAGTTTTTAATTGTTATATATGCTGTTCAAAATGTCACCCTTTTTTAACAAAATATTTCAATTCTATGTCAGCATGATTCATTAACACATCGGAGAGTTTCCTCTGTCATTTTATTGCATTCCTATTTAATTCTTTCTTTAAGTTTGTCAATATTTCTTGGGCACTTCTGATAACCAACTGATTTCAAATGGCCTCCACAGAACAACATCAGCCATTTTAGTTTGTCAAAATTGTTTCTACAAAATAAGTAAATATCAAAACAAATTAGACATTTCAAACATGATTAATTAATTAACCCTTACAGTGCATGATTTTTGCCTAATCCTATATATATATATATATATATATATATATATATGTAAATGGCACAATCACTCATATCCAAAGATGCCCATCTACTAGGGCGGCTCACTAATCCCTGTTGTAGACGCCTTATCAGGCACATTTGTACTTTGTTCCACACCCACAGAGCCCACCTGTGGCTTATACTGCAACTATGTTGAATGGACGTTAGTTACAGTTTCTGGCAGAGAGTGCATGATATCTAGCACACTCAAACCCTCGGTCATGATGACTTGTGACTTCATGTTAGCACAACGACTGATGGCTCCCAACGGTTCTGTATACCCAATTTCGCTTATAAGGCTTGGGTCAATCCAGTGGCATGGTTTTCAGGCACTTTCCAAAAGTGTCACACACTGGGATCATCTCCCTCAGATTGATAACAACAAGAAGTCATCTTCCTCACAAATCAATAATGGTGGGATTCAAACATGTGCCCATAAACCTGGGGGCATATATATATATATATATATATATATATATATATATAGGTAAATAGATAGATAGATAGACAGATAACATTAGTGGTCAATATATATATATATATATATATATATATATATATATAAATTCCCAAGAGGATAGAATCCAGGTAGAGCTCAATGTCCAGGACAGAGCAAGAATATAATATAAAAGGCTCAAATACTAATATTACATGATTATAATTTATTACATTGGAATCGTAATCACTAAACAAATCATCAGACATTTGCATTGTGATTATGATTCCAATATAATAAATTATAATAACAATGGAATATTAGTGTTTGAGCCTTTTATGTTATATATATATATATATATATATATTATATATATGTGATATATGTATTCTTACTCTGTCCTGGACATTGAGTTCTACCTGGATTCTATCCTCTTGGAATTTATATATATATATATATATATATATATATATATATATATATAATAAATAATAATATATATATAATAAATAATAATATATATATAAAATATAATAATTTATATATGAAATATAATGATATATTATAATAATATAAAAATAATGTATTAGGTTGGTACAAAAATAATGTCGGTTTTTGACATATTTTTAACGTCAAAAACCACATTATTTTTGCACCAACCTAATATAATTATGTAATATAATTGAGTAATATTGTAATTATGCAATATATAATTTATATTTTATCATTAATGCCCTCCCTGTGTAAACAGAAGGACTTCGTATAAGGCCTCTAACTAATTTCCATCTAAACAATACCTTTTTTTCCCTTCTTTATTTTCTTTTCTCCAATACACATTGTCCATTTTTTAGTGATAATTCAGTTTATTAACCTCAATTTAGCTCTGTTGAGTGAGGTTTGAAACCTGTTAGCCTCGCCCGTTTTTCAGTTTTACTTTTTATCTATTATCATCATGAGTGCTAGTAAAAAGACAGAAAATCACCCTATTATCTTTCTGAAGAAGTTGTGGCAATTCACATAGAATAAAAAAAGAACGTGTGGAGAGCCATGACTACCTAAAGGGAATGGCATAACATGTTTATTAGGCTATCATCCTTGTTTTTGTCGAATGGAAACATTTTTATTAAATATTAATAAACACTGTTGAATAGTAGGGTAGACTGGGCTCTCTAGTCTTCGTTGGCAACTATTCTAAAAGAAGGAAACCTTGAAATCCAGACAGTGCAGAAGGCAATATGAAACCACTTTCCTATTTTCCCCAAGTTATCATAGCTATTCACAGACAATAAAGGAAAGGAATCTGTGAGAAGGACAACTCTGAATTCCAAACCATGGAGAAGGCAATGGGAAAGCACTCCCTTATCTTTCCCAAGAAGCCATGCCAATTCACAGAGAATAAAGAAAAGAAATCTGTGAGGACAACTCTGAATTCCAAACCATGGAGAAGGCAACAGGAAATCACTCCACAATTATTCTAAAGAAGTCATGGCAATTCACAAATAATAAAAAAAAGAAATCTATGAGAGGGATAATTCTGAATTCCAAAACATGCAAAAAGCAATGGAGAAGGGAATGGGAAACCACTCCCCTATCTTTCCCAAGAAGTTATGGCAATTCAGAAATAATAAAGAAAAGGAATCTGTGAAAAAGAGAATTCTGAATTCCAAACTGTAGAGATGGCAATGGGAAACCACTTCACTATCTTTTCCATGATGTTATTTCAATTCACAAATAATAAAAAAGAAAGTGTGGAGGGCGATGATTGCTGACGTCCCGAATGGACATGGCATTTTTAAAGCAAAATGTTGAATATTCAGAATTTATTTATTCAAACAAAAAAAATTTAGCACTGACTTTTTGCTTTGTCATTTGAGTGGAGAAAAGTCATTGTTTTCATTCAATTTTGAAGTCTTTTTTGACAAAATGACCGACAGGAAGTTAGTCAGAAAGAAAAACAGTTTTGGGAAACAAATCCAAAAATTTGAAAATCAACACCGGGATTTCATCAGGACAATTACAGTTAGTAACCTAGTTTACGTTTTGTCAACTCGCCAATATTTTAGACTATCTGCTATTTGTTTTACGGAAACAAAATAATTCGTTCAATTTATTCTACTTTCAAAGCTACTTGAATATCCAATCGACAGAGAAATAAAAATAAAAACGAAATTTCTTCAATAAAAAGAATAACTTTCAGTTTAGCATCTGAAATACCAAATACTGAATTATCTCCCTTTGATTGATTTCACATTCGGAGCAAGCATTTTAGATAAGTAAAGAAATTTGCTTTTTTAAAGAAACCAACATCTGTTACCAACGAGAATTTGTAAACTGGAAATAAAAAATAATTTTTTTTTTTTTTTTTTTATAGAATAGCGGCGAAATAAATTATACTGCATTTTTTGGAAATTATTTCTGTTATTATAAGTTATAATTTTTCTAAATTTTTAAGATTACTGGGTAGTTAAAAATTTTAACTTAAAATATTATATAAAAAACCATGCTCATTTCATACTCGTAAACATTTACAGATATGTCCCCCTTAGAAGAAATTCCAATCAGTTTATCAAGGTAATTGTTAACACTTCATAAAACTAAAGTTAGCTAATCTTACACAAATAAAGCTTCAGAAAAGTATATTTTATTTTTGAAAGATTTTTTTAATAAAGAGAATTACATTGTGCCGACAGATTTTTAAACGTGGCTAAAATGAGCCATTTTCAAAAATTAGAAAAAAATTAATTACAATTGAACGTCACCTGCTAAGCTAAAACCTTATAAGTATGGGCTATTCCGTTTTGTTCGCGTGTGACGAGACAAAAGAAGACGTATCCAAGATACTACTTGGTTTCAGTGAAAAATGAAGAATGGTGAGACGATGAAACTTACTAACGTCTCCTGCTAATATCTCATAAATAAATGATAAACTATTCCGTTTCGTCCACGTATGAGAAGACAAAATCCATATCAATGACGCCTATAGGTTACATGAGAAAATGAAAGAAGGGTCGATGAATGGGTTGAAGGTCTCCTGCAAATAGCTCATAAGTAATGGACTATTCCGTTTTGTTCGCGTGAGAGAAGACAAAAAGACATATCATAGATGCTACTTGGTTTCAGTGAGAAAAATGAAAGAAAGTAGTGTCGATGGATGGATTGAACGGCTCCTTCTAACAGTTCATAATTAATGGACTATTCCGTTTTGTTCGCGTGAGAGTAGAATAAAGACACATCATAGATGTTACTTGGTTTCAATGAGAAAATAAAAGAAAGAAGAGTCGATGAATGGGTTGAAGGTCTCCTGCTAATAACTCATAAATAATGGACTATTCCGTTTTGTTCGCATGTGAGAAGACAAAAGACATATCATAGATGCTACTTGGTTTCAATGAGAAAAATGAAAGAAAGAATGGTCGATGGATGTGTTAAACGTCTCCTGCTAAACATTCATAAGTAATGGATTATTCCGTTTTGTTCGTTCGCATGTGAGAAAACAAAAGACATATCAAAGATGCTACTCGGTTTCAATTAGAAAATCAGAGAAATCAGGGTCGTTGGATGGGTTGAAGGTCTCCTGTTAATATCTCATAAGTAATTGTGTATTCCGTTTTGTTCGCGTGAGAGAAGAAGAAAGACACGTCATTGATGCTATTTGGTTTCAGTGAGAAAATGAGAGAAAGAAGGTTCGATGAATGGGTTGCACGTCTCCAGCTAATATCTCATAAGTAAAGGTCTATTCAGTTTTGTTCGTATGTGTTATGGTCCGGTTCTTTGTACTACGGTGATAGTCCAAGGTAGAACCAATAAAGAAGAACTCGAACACGTATATGGAATAACACAGATATATTGCAAACAGGAATATACACAGAGAAGTAGAAAAGTGTTAGTACGAACAATCAGGTTTAGTAGTACTTGTCTGAACGCGACTCTGTTTCAGACTGCCTCTGACTCGACTGACTGACTCGCTCGCTCTGACTGACTGACTGACTGACAGACTCCTGACGGACTTCACTCCAGACTTCAGACTGAACGATATTTATTTATACATAACGTATAAAATGTGGCACAAGGCCTAAAAGGGGGATGGGGAATGACGGTCTTCTTCTGTCTTAAATCTAAACTTAGCTAGTCCCAGACACGGACCCAAACAAACTAACAATATTCCAATCACCAAAACAACACATTCACTCCTACCTTTCTTACTACGTCCACCATAATGCCTCAAATTCTCTATGAAGTCCTAACTAGTCCCCTTATGTACAAAAATTGTCTGTGGGGGGAGGGTCAATAAAACAACAACTTTTAAAAGATCCCCAAATGAGTATATACAATATGACTTAAGTATTTACAATGAAAAATAAACAAAACTGTGTTAGTAATAAAACCCCCCACAAACCATAAATGTGGCAGCAAAATCAGTTAACTAGACGAAATCAATGCGGGGCTAAGGAAAATAAGAAAAACCATTCATTCCTCCAAGCATTCACAGAGACACACACACATTCATACACAACAACAAATACGAAAAAGCACACACACGAAACGAAAGTCGCCCCGCATCCACCAGAGAACTGAAGTCACTGACCACCTAACGAGGGAGGGGATGGGGAATTAAACAAAAGAAAAATAGGGACAGAAATAAAAGGGACCAATGCGCATGCATACCCTAGCTAAGTTTACTAGAAAAAAAAAGGGAAAACTAAAGATTCAAAATCGAAAACCTAGTCTAACCTAAAATCTGGGTGGGTTGCCTATGTTCAACCCTGTTAGGACAAATCCTGTACCTAACCGACATCCAAGTGCCACTCTAGGTCAGCCCCTTTCACTCTACACATTCGCGCAAGATTCACCCACCTTTTGCCAAATTCCGATGAGGTGAGCCGCCGCCTTTCCGTCCTAATCTTGACTTTAAGCTGATGCTTAAAGTACAAGATCAGTTGGGAAGAGGTGAACTTCTCGCCCTCATGGAATCCCTTCTGACGCGTCGTCCAAATCACGACTCTCATAATCCCTAGTAAGCAACAGAACACATAGTGTTCAGCCTTCGTCAATTGCGACACCACATTGCTACAAACAGAACTGGCTTCCAGGACAAAGAACTTTCCCTGCAGCATGCGAACCATGAGGCCTTCAACAAACTTGCACAACGGCACTACCGTCTTGCACTGAAAAAAGGCGTGACCAATGGTCTCGACTTCCCCAGTGCAGCGACGACAGTTTGGATATTTCTCCAAACCTGCTGAACAGAGTCTCTTGCCGACCCAGAGGGCCCCACGAATCATCAGCCAGGTGAGTGATGCCTCATCGTTATTGAGACATTTCAACCCAGGCGCCCAAGGCCATATCGAGCGAGCCTCCTGCTTCGTAAGACCGAGCTCGTCGATCAGATCATCTTGAACGGACCCCCTAACTAACAATTGATACAATGCCTTACGAGACAACGCCTGGGCGTCGGAGAGGCCATCCGTCGTCCGTAAGAGGAGCTTCAAAGCACTACGACATTCGCGGTAGAAGGCGCACTCGGCACGAGGTCTACGGCCGGCCTCCTCCTCGCACGAGTGCACACTTCTCAGGGATGGGAAATGTTTTCGGACATCTTCTTTCCAAAAGGTGCCCACCTCATCCAATCCGCGACACATTCGGTCTAGAAAGGTAATGCGAAGCATATATTGACGAATCTCAATGCTAGGCATACCCAGACCGCCCTCAGAGGGATGAAGGCAACAGATCTCGCGAGTTACCATAGGGGCCTTGTCTCTCCACAAGAAAGAGAACAAGGTCCGGACTAATGACATTAGTCTGGCATACGGGAGCGGAAGCACAGAAAGTCGGTAAAGGAGGATCGGATATATGTGTGAAACACATACCTCCGCCCTTCCCTTCAGGGAAAGTCTCCTCCGAGACCACAGATTAACCGCGATCTCGGCCTTCCCCTGCACCTCCGACCAATTCATTTCCAACTGGAGATCAGGACCGAAACAGACGCCGAGTATCTTGATCGGCCCATCCGTCCAGAGGAAAGGTCCGGGAAGAGAAACTCCCTTCCACGAACCCAACCGCAAGCCCACAGACTTATCGCGGTTGATCTTGGCCCCTGTCACCATCTCATACCCACTGATCTCTTTGCTGACTTCGTCAATCTCGGCTCTGCTCGACACAAGAACCGAAACGTCGTCAGCATAGGCAGAATACCTGGCTGAGGTGGAAGCCCCAGGCAGGGAAATTCCGCGCAGGACCGGATTCGCCTTCAACTTGCGAAGGAATGGTTCCAACGCAAGAACGTAAAGCAGAGGCGAGAGCGGACAACCTTGACGAATGGAGCGAGACAATACGAAAGGCTTCGATCTTACCCCATTCACTTCCACCAGCGCACCGGGGGTCGCATACAAAAGTCGGATCCAGGAGCGAAAGTCGGCTCTGAAACCGGCCGCCGAAAGGACAGCCTCCAGAAATCGATGGTCAACCCTATCGAAGGCCTTGGACTGATCTAAATTGATCAGCGCGGCATCACTGTCGACTTGTTCTAAGATCAAGCGTACCATATGAAGGTTATCCTGAATAGTCCTGCCCTTCACAGCACAAGTCTGTTCGGGGCCAATCAGACTAGACAGGACAAGCTGCAAACGGTTGGCTAAGATCTTCGCCAAAATCTTTAAGTCAGTGTTTAACATCGTTAAAGGGCGAAAGTTCCCTAACCCATCCCCACCGTCCTTGTCCTTACGCAGCAACTTGATCACACCCCTGGTGAAGCGTTGGGGTAAAGACCCCTGCTTCATCCAGTGGTTGTAAATCAGTGCCAGCAAAGGAACAAAAACGTGCGACATCCTCAAGTACACTTCGTAGGGAAGACCATCTAATCCCGGAGACTTATCCAGGCCAACCTGCTTCAGCGCTTCCCAGATCTCCGACTCTGTAATGGGACCCTCGCACCTAGCCGCTTCAGCTGCCGAAAGGCAGGGAAAGTCAGCTAAATAGGCGTCGAACTGAGCAGAGCTCAGACCGGGCTCCCTGGTGAAAAGATCCTGAAAGTAGTCCCGAAACACCTCACATATGCCCGCGTTTGTAGTCACGGTCCGCTTATCCGGCAACGTGACGCATGCGATATGTCGCTTAGACGCGCTTCGATTTTCCTCTGCACGCAGTTCAGCGGCCATATTCGTTGCCTCAGAAGACATTCTTTTAAACCTAGCCCTAACTACCAGAGCTTGATCCTTCTTGATAAGCAAGGAGGACAACTCTGCCTTAGCTAAAGCTATGTCCCCACTAACACGGGATTTCACTGCCCGATCGACTTTATCTTCTAAAGCAGTTTGCGCCGCTAATCTATCTAGATTGAGTCGACGACTAAAATCGGCGGCAAACGATCGGATTTTAGATTTTAATTTGCCCCACCAGGCATTTCCCACAACCGCACCCGTCAATTCCCTTTGTATCATTAGTAAAAGCTGGTCCCGGAAACCCTGATCACCAAAAAGGGAACAGTTCAATTTCCAGTAACCAGCCAATCTAACCTTAGGCTTATCTAAGTTTACACGGACCCGGACAAGCCTATGATCCGTATAAACTATATAATGGAAACTTGGACACCCTAAGAGCCCTACGTCGACTCTCCTAACTAAGACCCGGTCCAGGTAGCTCGCAAGCGTCCCCGGAGCCGAGTTGCCACTAGTTGTCCAAGTCCATGCTACCTCCCGAGGGTGTTCATTCCGGAACTTATCGACAAGATCAAACTCATCGATAAAGTCCCGAAATGGTTTCACATCCGGGTTGTTAGTACCTTATTTTTGCCCTATGCGATCTATATCGGGGTCAAGGACGGCATTCCAATCCCCCGCTAAAACTACCCGACGAGACGTCGTCAAGAACGGCGCGATCTGCCGAAACAAAGCAGGCCGCTCGGAATGGGTATTGGGCGCATAAACCCCAATGAGACGTAGAACCTTATCCTTTATGGTAACATCCAGCACGCAAAGTCTGCCCGCCGGATCCGCGAAGACAAGGGTACAAGCAGCCTTCAAAGACCTGCTTACTAGCCAAGAGACACCCCTCGAATGACCATCAAAACATGCTGAATAAAGGGCGAACCCCCTAGACAGTATACCCTCGCGATCATGAGAAGAAAACCGGGTCTCTTGTATACAACATACATTCACCCCGAGGCGCTGAAGGTCACGAGAGAGCCTCGCCCTGCGAGACTCGGACCTCAGGCCCCGGACATTTAAACTAGCTAACCAGAGTGACATTGTCAAATCGAATTAGGGTTGTCCTTCAGGATAGAACATGGCTAGGGTAAGGACACCGACAGCTCGTCCCATAGATCCGGACGCCATCTCATTTTCGACAGTATCATCTTGAGACAAGCCGCCGATGTCCGAAGGGTAATTTAGCTTGAGAGCCCTATAAAGGGATGGGTGAACGAAAACGGGGACCCTCCCTTTGAGTTTTTGATTAGCTTCATCCATTTCAGGGTCCAGTAGGTAGGCAGCTGGGGGCACCATTTTTAGAGACGACTGGGCCTCCTCTATCATGCCCCAAATCTCCCGCATACCCGGGCCAGTTCTAATCACCGTCAATACTCTTCCTGCAGAAGGGAAATTTTCAGGATTTTCCACATCTAGATCATTAATTTTTTTGAAGTTCCATAGAATTTTTAAGTCTTTTGGGTCCCTGGTCTGCCCGAAGACCCTTTCCGCCTGGTCCCGGGATACGCGGCAGACGTCTTCCCCTGGGAGATAAGGAGGTTTGATCTTTTTTTTCTTTTTATCCGTAACTGTTTGTGACTCAGGGCTTCGGAACCTTTTTTTGTGGAGAATGAATGGGTGTTGACATGGGTGTGACATTAGGCGTTGATGAGGGAGTCCAACCAGTAGGCGTCCTTACCGGAGAAGGTTTGGACGAATGAAGTGATTTTGCTGGAGAGTTTGATACAGATTTGGGCGGAGGTGGTTTCGTGCCGCGGATTTTACCTTCTCGGCCAAAGGGGGATTTTGGTCGCCTACGACCGGAACTCCAGGGGCCTTCTTCCCTGGGCAGGAGGAGGAAAGGTGACCAGTCTCGCCACACCTCCAGCAAGTTGGTTTCCTACCGGTCACTATGACCGGCATTTTCCGGTCGCCAAACTCCAAACAGTTGGGGACGGACTTGAAGGCATTCTCATCGAGTATGATATCGAAAGTCCATCCCCCGTTCAAATTGTCGGAGAGAGCCCCTAAAATTTTGCCGAACTGCATAAAAAATGCAGCCAGGTGCTCTCCCGAAATTTGAGGAGGAACCTCAAAAACGGCCACCCTGCTCCTTCTGCGGCCTTCGTACTCCGTTCTTAGAATTAGATCTTTTGTTATTAATTCTTTTTTGGCCATGGCCAGGCAATCTTCAGGCGTGGGTAGCAGAATGTCCCACATGAAGAACCCAGTACCCTTAATTACTCTTTGGGGTTTTATCCCCAGGGACAAAAGTGATTTAATCACTATGTATTTCGTGGAGCGACAAATCTTGCGTGTTTTCTTGTCCACCACGAAAACGGACACCATTCTCTTTGCGAACACATCGAGTTCTTGGACATCTTTGACCAGCCCATCTTTATTTACAAGATGGGGGTAAACCTTTCGCCTTATCCAAGAAATCCGCCATGTTCAAAATGCAACTTGGGGGGGGGGACTTCCAGCAGGAGAGCAATTCCTCAGCAGTCTTAGTTTGTGCCTCCTTCGACACCTCGTCATTTTTGCTAGTTTCTCCTTTTTTTGGAGCTACTAGCACATTCTTTCAAATTTGGGCTAGCATTAGCCCGCTTTTTTGCGGATTTATCCGGCGGGTCGGCTTTAGCCGCCGTCCAGAAAAGGTCTTTTTTTACATTAGACCGACTGGCTTCGTCGGCCATGATGAATTAGTGTGGAGACTTCCACCTGCGGGTCCAAATTTTGGGGAAAGGAGATGGGAAAAAGTAAAACACAAAAAAAAGGAAATTAAACAAATAAAGAAAAAGCCTGGATACACCAGAAAATTAAAAAATACAAAGGCAATAAACTTTTTAAAAATAAATGAACAGGGAAAAAGACAAACTAGATCAATCAAAAGGAAATAAAAGGACAAGTAAGAAAAATAAAAATGGCGGCCAAAAGGCTGCCGAAAAAAGAAAAAACAAAAACAGAAACTCCTCTCTTTTTTTCCAAAAATTCAATAAAAGAAAAAGAAAAGAAAAGAAAAAGTCTGGTTTGCAACCAGAAAAAAATAAAGGTTTGCGGACGAAGCCGCTAAAGAAAATAAATTAAAAGCAAAAGAAAAACAAACTAGTCAAACCAAAAAAGAAAACGACCGAAGTCGCTAATAAAAGAGAAGGAGGGTATAAAATAAAAAGGAAATAAAAAAACAAAGATTTCTTTTTCTTTTCTTTTTTTCTTAAAATGTACTAATTTTTTGAAAAGAACTAGAAAGAAATAAACAGAAAATAAAAAAAAACAGCAGTCGTCCGGTAAGACTTTGTCAAATCGGACTAAAAATAAAAAATAAAAAAAAAATTGCGGGCCGAAGCCCCCCCAAAATAAAACAAACAAAAGAAATGGAAGAATAAAAAATAAAACTTAAACAATAACTTAACAAAAAGGACTCGGTGTGTCGAATGAAGATCGTCAATCCAAAAAAAATTCGCTAAGCACCGAAGCAAATCCTCGTAGGTCAAAAAAAAAAAAACAGGTTCGTCGCACTGCAACCCAAAGAATATAATTAACGGAGTTCGACGCGACCGGTCAGAAATAAGTCTGTAGACGGAGGGCTGAACTCCCTGCTTCCTCTTGAGGCGCAGTATTTATTACGTATGGAATAGTATTAGGTTGGTGCAAAAATAATGACGTAGTAATGTCGTTTTTGACGTTAAAAAATAAGTCAAAAAACAACATTATTACGTCATTATTTTTGCACCAACCTAATACATTATGTTATTAATGGGTAAGGTCACACAACAATGAGAGAAGACAAAAGATATATCATAGATGCTACTTGGTTTCAATGAGAAAAATAAAAGAAAGAAGAGTCAATGTATGGGTTGAAGATCTCCTGCTAATAGCTCATAAGTAATGGACTATTCTGTTTTGATTGCATGGAAATAGGGGAAAAGACACTACTTGGTTTCAATGAGAAAATGAAAGAGAGAAAGGAAGACGAGGAGATAGATGTGTCTAATGTCTGCTGCCAATGCCTCACAAATAATAGACTATTCTGTTTTGATTGCATGGAAATAGGGGAAAATACACTACTTGGTTTCAATGAGAAAATGAAAGAGAGAAAGAAAGAAGAGGAGATAGATGTGTCTAATGTCTGCTGCCAATAGCTCATAATCAATGGACTATTCTGTTTTGATTGCATGGAAATAGGGGAAAAGACACTACTTGGTTTCAATGAGAAAATGAAAGAGAGAAAGGAAGAAGAGGAGATACATGTGTCTAATGTCCGCTGCCAATACAAGACTATTCTGTTTTGATTGCGAGAGATGGTGACTGATATATCATGCTACTCCTGATAGCTCATCAGTAAAGGTCTATTCCGTTTTGTTCGCATGAGAGAAGACAAAAGACATATCAAATATGCTACTTGATTTCAGTGAGAAAATGAAAGAAAGAAGGGTCGATGAATGGGTTGAAGGTCTCCTTCTAATAGCTCATAAGTAATGGCCTATTCCGTTTTGTTCGCATGTGAGAAAACAAAAGACATATCAAAGATGCTACTTGGTTTCAGTGAGAAAAATGAAAGAAAGAAGAGATGATAGAAAGTCTTAACGTCTACTTGTTGTAGAATTCGCCATGGGCTCATTCATTTATAAACTGAAGTATTAGTCTTCTCAGAATTTGAAATTTCACGTTAAAGAAACTAGTTAATGAATTTAGTATGCACTTTTTTTCTTCAAAAAAAGTGTCTTATTTTTTAACCACACAAAAACTTTGTTTTTAAATAGAACCTTCTAGAATTGAAATAAAATGTTTAAATATGTCTAAGCAGCAAAAATAAGAGAAAAAATCATCGTGCAGAACATTTAATTAAGTTATTAAATACTTCCGTTAAATAATGGTTCCTAAACGGTGGATTAACGTTAATAAAGTGTGTTTAAAAATCTAAATAAGTATCTAATTGCAAGACTTAATTTTCTATTTTCGTTCTTTCATTTTTTTTTTTTTTTTTTTATTCTCTGAATAATAAGGGATAAGAGTAAGACCAAATCACGTTGAAACATCGTTTCTCGAAAGTACGATCAACGAAGTGAAGCAACGTCAAGTCTGGTCAGTACGTAAATGGGTGAACGCTTGTGAATACCAGGTACTATATACTTCAATGTGTCGTTGGTATATAGGGCTTATGGTCAGATCACGTTGAAAACACATGTTCCCGTACGATGGGGAGCCTGGTCAGTACTTAAATGGGCCAATGGTTGACCGCTTGGGAATACTAGGTACTATTTTCTTGAATGTGTGGATGGTATATAGAGCTTATGGTCAGATCACATTGAAAACACATGTTCCCGTACGATGTAGAGCCTGGTCAGTACTTAAATGGGCCAATGGGTGACCGCTTGGGAATACCAGGTACTATTTTCTTGAATGTGTGGATGGTATATAGAGCTTATGGTCAGATCACATTGAAAACACATGTTCCCGTACGATGTAGAGCCTGGTCAGTACTTAAATGGGCCAATGGGTGACCGCTTGGGAATACCAGGTACTATTTTCTTGAATGTGTGGATGGTATATAGAGCTTATGGTCAGATCACATTGAAAACACATGTTCCCGTACGATGTGGAGCCTGGTCAGTACGTAAATGGGCCAATGGGTGGCTGCTTGGGAATACCAGGTACTATGTGCTTTTTTAATGTGTGGATGGTATATAGGGCTTATGGTCAGATCACGTTGGAAACACATGTTCCCGTACGATGTTGTGCCCGGTCAGTACGTAAATGTGCCAATGGGTGACCGCTTTGCAATAATAGGTGTTGTAAGCTTGAATGTACGTGTGATGGGCTTCTTAAGGCTATATCACGTTTAAATAACCTGCAAAGGGTTGATAAGCAGTCGAAAACGAATAAATTAATCAATAATTTACTGTTTAGTACTAAGTTTAGAAATCCGAAAAAAAAGTTAGGGAACTTGAAATTTGTCATGAAGGATTCAAGGTACGTAGTTTTAAAGTTAAGTAATGTATAAAAAGAAAGGAAAAGCAGACGCGTGCGTGTGTATGTGTGTGTGGGGAGGTGTAACTCCGAATTCGTAGTATCTGGTACCCCCAGTCGAAAAAAAAAAAATGATTTTCCCTGCTACATAACAATTAGGTATCTCCAAACGTAGGCGTCGAAAATTTATGCCGAAAAAGTGGAGGTAACTACTCCAAAGAAAAGTGATATGCCTAAGATTTAAAATTAATTTTTTATAATGAAAAATCTTTGTTGAAACTTTTATTTTAATTTCAAGCTAATAGATTAAATTAAATAAATACCTTGCTGTATTTAGTATTTCAGAACGAATTTAATTTGTTTATTGGAATGTATTTTTTTTTTTTTTTGTAAATTGCTGATTTTTTTTTACCTATATTTACAATCCTCTCAGCACAATGTAATTTTCTTTATTTAAAAATCTTTCAAAAATAAAATTTACTTTTAAAACTTTATTTGGGGAGGTTTAGCCGATTTTAAGTTTAATTTGAAACAAACAGTACTTACCTGCTTAAAATATTGCAGAAAATCATTTTTTACATGAAAGTGAGTGTTAGGTTTTATGGAGAATAAGAAAACAGAATTATTTAGAACTAACTAGTACGTAAAAAAAATATGTTAGACTACAATCCTAGGCAGTTTTTGAAAACAAAAAAGAAACTTCTACTTTTAAAAAAGAAAAGTAAAACGGCTTACTACCAATATTGCATAATTTAATTGCGTAAATTTGTTTCGGGAAAGTTCTCTAGCTGACCAAGAAGCCCTTCCCGACAAAAATCAGATGTTGTTTGGTCGGAATTTTGTGAGGAAGTGTCGAGAGCCGAGAACTTTCCACTTCTACAAATTCCTTTGTTTTATAAACGTTGTCGTAATTGCTTGTAGAAATTATTTCTTCTCCGACTAGAATTTTTCTGGCTTTTCCTTAAACGAATTTATCATGGCGATGCTTAAAAAACAACAAAAAAATAACAACATTTAAATACTGTTTTAAAAGTAAAACAATTTTTTTTACTGTATATGTGGGTAACGTGAATTTACCGGCGCAGAAATCTCTGATCTACTAATTTGTTGCGTTCACTTTTACACACATGCCGTTGACAAAGGCATAAAAATCCGTCTCATATGGGTTAAATAGCAAAAAAATCGGCTTTCTTGGGTAGTAGTAAATTCCAAACTGTGAAGAAGTCAACGGAAAACCACTCCGCTATATTTCTCAGGAAGTGATGGAATTTCAGAATTCATAGATAAACAAAACTGGATGATTGCCATGGAGGGTATTAATACCATTATTATTTAATAATAAAAATACCATTTTAATTTAAAATGGTATTTTTAAGAAATGCTGTTTTTTAGACTTCTGAGCAAACAAAAGAAAAATCGTTTGTTATACTTTTTTAATGCGAAAACTTGTTTCATGAAAATGTAAAAAGTTTCCAATTCCAATATGCAAATAAAATTAACTTTTCTTTAAAAAAATTATAAAATATTGAAACAAATTCAGCGAAATTCCTTAATTTGGAGTGTCTTTACTGAAATTGGTATATAAGAATTTCTGTTGTTGCCACTTACTTTTTTAAATTAAAAGAATTATGGAAAGCATTTTAAAATTTATAGAAATGTAATTTAAATACATTTTGGAAGTCTTTGCAATCTCCATACACGTAAAAACAAAAGTTTTTAAAAAACATAACCCGCTTTTTACTGACAGAATATTTTCTTGGGAAATACTTTCAGTTCAGAATTTTCTTTTCTTTTTTTTCATTTAATGACTTTTTCGTAGATCCTAATTATTTTGTACTATATTATAATACTTAATTACTTTTCTTTCTATTGTAAGTAAAATTAATTAATTCTTTTGCTAATCCTGCCCATATTTGTTTTTGAAGAAAGAAAAATAAAACTTTTTTAAATAGAATCTTAAATTAAATTAATTTTTTCTGGATATATATGAGAAAATGGTATATATATTTTTTAATTTTTATATGCCAAAATATTTTTTATAAATTTTATATGACTTTTTATAAATTTTATATTATTTTTTTATATACCAGAACAATGTAAGAAAATGTTATATACTTACACTTTGTCATTAATTTTTCTTAATATCTCGTTTCATTATAAAATAAAAACATGTATTTTATTTCTTACCTTAAAAAAAAAACATTAAAAGCAACAATGTATTTTTCAAACCTATAATTTTTACTCAAAAATTGCTTTGAAAACAAAAAACAAACAAAAACAAACAAACTGTGATTGAAAAATATATAAAAAATTGCGGAAATATTTTTTCTTGCTCAAAGATATAATATGAATTATTTTTTTTAAAGAATATTAAATTAAATACAAAAATGATTTTTTTTAAAAAACGAATAAACAAATAAATAACCAAGGAATTTTCAGGAAAAATCATTTCCTGGCAATAGCGAAGCATTTCTTCGACAGAAAGGAAAACAAGAAAATAAAATGTATTTTTTTTTTATCTTTGTTTCTAATTTAATAAATGAAATATTTTATAAACCATAGCAAGTTTATCTTTGTAGACAGAGATAAAGGTCGTATGGATTTTGTGTGCGTGTGCGTGTGCGTGTGCGTGTGCGTGTGCGTGTGCGTGTGTTTAGCACCAAGAAAGAAATGGACAGGCCCGGCGAGCTGAGAGATTTTGTTTTCCAAATTAATACGTGGATTTTGAAATAATTTCGTTAAATTTATTACAAATTTTTATTTCTATTTTGACAATTATTGTTAAAATTAATCAGTGATTGTCAGAGTGGCGGTCATAAAATAGTTTGTTTACAATATTTAAAAAAAAAAATCATTCTCTCTCAAACAGACACCTTTTTCAAATCTGGATTTGTTGTGCAGGAATTGTTTTCTTGGGTCTGTTTTCTTACCTACGAATAAATAAAAAATTGTCTGCTTCCCGCTAAAAATTAAGATTTTAAGAAATAAAGTAAGAATCAATTTCAAATCCAATTAGATTTCTGTTTGAATTAATTATTAACATTTTTGTCGATTTTTTTTTTTTTTGGTAAATGAATAGAAATAGAATAGACAAAAAATATTTAAAAAAAGAAAAAGGTTTAAAAAAGAAAAAAAAATGAATGTTTAAACAAAAATTCTATGAATTAAAAAAAAAACGTTGTGTAGTGACTACTGTAGTGAAATGAAAATGAAATGATGATAGTGATACTTTTTCTTTATAAATAAAAAAAAAAATTAATGAAAAGAATACGTTAATAATTTGCACCTCGTTTAAAATTTTCTTTTGCATACTTGATGCAAAAATGCAACTAACTTAATTAAAATTTAAAATGAAATGATTGTTTGTCTTGTTGCTATATACAAAAAAAAGTGAATAAATAAATAAATGTACCCAACAAGGAAATTACTTTGTAAATTTTTTTTTTATTAAAATAACATTGTAAAAGAAATTAATTTAATTAATTATTAAAATTTGCAATGGTGTTTGGTGGGATAATAAAATGCTGCCAAATGAAAAAAGTTAAAAAAAAACATTTTGCAGTTCAAAGCGTGGTGTTTATTTATTTTTTTTAATACCTGGATTTTTTTAACAAAGATATTTTATTTGATTTTGCTATCTTAATTGTCGTCGTTCCATAGACAACGTGCATAAAAAATATTTTGTTATTTCCTGATGTCTGTGGATATTTCCCGGGAAGGAAATAATTAAGCCGGCTCAATTGCAAGATTTTTGAAGGCAAAATCAACTTTTTTGTTTTTTTTTTTTTATTTGAATAAAACAACTAGAAACAAATTAGAGAAATAAGAAATCAATTCTTTTAAAAACGTTAAGAAGATTATTTTTTTTTTAAATCATTCTCCCCAGACTGATTATTCTGGGCGTAAACAAACATGCACACTCTCTAGTATTTTTTAAAATGTCAGAAAAATTAAATGTTTTTTTTTTTTTTTAAGAAAGAAAGAAATTTATTAGGTTTTTAAATTTTTAAGGATTTCAAATAATTATGCTAAATCTAATCTTGAAATTTTTTCTTATTATTACAATTCGCAGTTTTCCCTTCCTTGTCCTTTTCTCTCTGTGTCGTCTACCATTAAAGAGAAAGTAAAAACTAAAGTACATGTATCCAAAAGCAGGAACTATGATTAAAAGTAAATAAACAATGGAATTAACATTATAAGAAGGAAGACAAAAAAAAAAACCCCACAAAGCCGAAAGAATGACGCCAAAATTATCTTAAAACGCAAATGGACAGACGAAAGTCCGAGAAAGTAGGAGAAATTTATACGTTTATTGATTAATGTTGTTGTGATAATTGGTGGTGTTGTTGTTGTTTCGGCTTTTCTAGAAGGTTCCGTGCGTTCTGATTGGACGATATAAAAGATGAGTGCGTGACGTCACATCATCATTGCTTCAGCCAAACGCAAGTGAATAACTGTCTTTTCAGGCGTGTTACCACGTGCAGGCAAGCCGAATATCGTGAGGGCTCCGAGCTTAGAAAGGTAAGTAAATAAGATTTATTGGAGATTATTGGCGATTTTTTGTTTTTTAAAAAATTACGTTCACTTATTGTTTCTTTTTAATATTTAAATTCATGCCCTGTATATATGTTTAAACAGGAAAAAAAAAATCTACCTTATTTTTATGACTGCTAGTCTCTTGCATAAATAATGGTTCCATCTTTTTCTCTCCTCCCCAGTAATTTTTTTTTTCTTCATTGTGTTCTTCAAATATTGGATCTGTTTCTAGTGAATATTTAATGTTTGCGATTTTTTTGTTTTGTTTTCTCTTACTGAAATTACGGAATTGTATCTCTTCTCCAGAAGCTTCCTTTGCTTTTTTAAAGAAACAAGCTCCGTCAAGCTCTCCTTATTCCTTATTCCTTGCTACTTGATTAATTAATTATTTAAAAAAATTTAATCTAAAAAAAAATCCTTAAGCTGGGGTTAAACCCAAACTTTTAAATTTGTAATTAAAACTTCTTTGCATCTATCTATCTATTTATTTATTTTTTTTTATTTCTCTTTAAACAAATTAACAAGGTTAAAGCGATCCAATTCCGGACATATTTTTGGAGGATCTTGATATAATGTTTAATTCTTTGTCTTTTTTTTTTTTTTTTTAACACGCCCTCTTTATCCTCAACAAAAGAATCTTATAAAAATAGATTATGAAATCAAATGTCCCACTTTTTTTTTTTTTCTCTCTCAATTATCGTAACTATCTACTATTCACTTTAATTTTTTAAAATCCTTAAAAATTAGCCAGGATCGCTTTTTTTTTTTTTTCTTTTTAATAAAAACGAAATGTAAACAATTTGTATCTTTTTTTTTTTTTTTTTTTTTATGTATTTTTAAATGGCTTCGAAGCGTCGCCGAATTTTTTTTTTCTCCCCCTTTTTCATTTTAAATGTCGTCCGGATATTTTTAATGGTGATCATCACTATAATGAATATTCTAAAGAGAAAGACTTGCTTATTGTAAATACTGATTATTAGCATCATAATGGCCGTTTTTTTTATTTTGTTTTCTTTTTTATTCTATTTTCTTAGAAATCTCTTCAGTTCTTTTTCTTTCTTGCTTAAAGTCCATGCAATTTTTTCGGGAAGTTTCTCCAACGATTTGCATATTTCTCGAGAGCCGAATCTTCTCGAAGCTTTTTCACAGCAACAAAGAACGATTATTTGTATAAATATGATTGTATTTAATACCATTCTCGTCAATTATTAATAAACTAGAATTAAAAGCTTTTTTCATATAAATCTAAATTTGTAAACATTTTTCTTCTACAAGTGTCTTTCTTTTTCACTTTTCTTTACGTTGTCTTTCTATACGATTTTTCCCCCTTTAGCGATTTAGAGCTGTCACTAATAATTTACGAAATATTTTTTCTTTTTATTTGCATTTTTCTGTTTTCGTCTTTTGCGATTTATATTTACTTTTTTGTTAGCTTTTGATTTGGAAGTTTCTAGAGAATCGCGTCTGCCATCGATGAAAATGGCGGTCAAGGTTAAGCGTAAAAGACTTTAATATTTGACAATCATGTTTCAGTTTAAATAATTCAACGGTTGGTTTCGTCCTGAATTTGCACAGATTTTTACTCTCCTTAAACAATATTACAAAGCGTAATTATTCTGCGTTCTTGTATGTGAAAAAGACTGCATTTTATAAAAAATATCAGTCTATCAGGCATTAATTTTTATTTCTACTCTTGATAAAGCGAGTTCATTCTTTTTGTATGTGTTTAGCAACGTTGAAAAAGCAATGGCCTAATTTCTCGAATTTTGCTGGCAGGAAAAATCGGGAATATTTATTCCCATTTGGCTAAACTAGCAGTTTTAGTTGTCCTCCTCCTTCGACTGTCGATTTTTTTTCTTTTCACTCTTTGTTCCACTCTGCTTGCTTTCATTAAACAAAAAAGATTCGTTTTTAGTTTTCTTTTTGTGATATAAAATAAAATCGTATTTAATGATTTTTGCTGCTAAACATATGGGGATTCGTATGTAGTTGTCGGTCGCCTTGAAAGCTCATTAAATATGACAATATGCGGAGGCATTTTATATTTCGTGTAGTATTCGAAAAATCGTTTTCGAAATGCACTTAGAAGTACTTGATTTATCAACCAATTCTCACTTTCCTCTGCATCTCTCTCTCTCTCTCTCTCTCTTTTTCTAAGGACGGGCACCCACTCTTGTGGGGGTTCTTGTGATTATTTCAGGGTTCGGGTACTCTGCCATAAAAAAAAAAAACAGCTTTCTGTTCTTTTTAGTGGGAGCAAAGCAAAACCGAAATCTCGTGCGTTGTTGTTGTTGTTGTTTTTTTTTTTTCTTTTTGAGCAATTAACCCCACCCATACCCCTTCGCACTCCTCCCCATTCAACACCTTGTGTGAAAAGGTTTTTTTTTTTTTTTTTTTTTTTTTTTAAGTAAACAAATTTATCGAGGAGAAACAGCGAAAGAATTCCTAATTTTTTATAATTAGAAGAAAATAATTGATGACTTGTCTCGCTGGTAATCTTTTTGGTGGTGTATTTTTTTTTTTTTTTTTTTTCTCTCTCCCTCAAATGATGTCTTACTTTTTTCTGTAGCCAAAAAAATATCTTTAGATAGGAATATTTAAAAGGCCTTAATATTCATCGATAGGCACTCTTTTAAAAGAAAATTCTCTCTATTTTACACTAATATTTATATCCACCATTTTCATACACTTTCCATATACAAAAATGATTTGTCAACTCAGAAATTTGTTCACTTATTTTTCCTATAATTTTTATAATCTTCAGCATGTCTAAAGCAGTCGGGATTGATCTTGGGACCACCTACTCTTGTGTTGGTGTGTTCCAACATGGCAAAGTTGAAATTATTGCTAATGACCAGGGAAATCGAACAACTCCCAGTTATGTAGCATTTACAGACACAGAACGTCTGATTGGAGATGCTGCCAAAAATCAAGTTGCCATGAATCCGGAAAATACTATCTTTGGTAAGACAACTTTTTATCAAATAATTTCTCGATTATTTAAATGTTTCTCTTATTTGTAAAACTGCTAATCTAGTTGTAAGCTTAACTAATTTTTTCTAAATTGTTACTATTGCTTGAATTAGTAACTAAAACCATTTGGTATTGAAAGAGCAAGGTAATTATTCAATTGTATCATATCCTAATTGAAGAACTTGCATGTTCAACACAACAAATAGGGATAGCATTACATTGTTCCAAGTAAATTAACAATCTATTTTATTTGTAATATGAGCTTTAATGTAAGTTACTGGGTGAGATTCTGAAATGGCCAATTCAAAATGCTGCTGCTTTAGGAAACTTTTAACCGGATCTCTTTCAGATGCTAAACGTCTCATTGGTAGAAGGTTTGATGATCAGTCTATCCAGACCGACATGAAACACTGGCCTTTTGAAGTCATAAATGATAGTACCAAACCAAAATTGCGAGTTAACTTTAAAGGTGACAGCAAGATCTTCTCTCCTGAGGAAATCTCCTCTATGGTTTTGACAAAGATGAAAGAAACTGCTGAAGCTTATTTAGGCAAGGTAATTATTGCTTTTTCTGTTCAATATCATAATCTGTGTTTTGTAATGACCTGAATTAAAGTTGGCTAATCATTATCTGATAATTTTGCTAATGCTGTCTTAATCTGTTTGCAGAGTGTCTCTAATGTTGTAATCACAGTTCCTGCCTACTTCAACGACTCTCAGCGACAGGCTACTAAAGATGCTGGAACCATTGCTGGGCTTAATGTCTTGAGAATTATCAATGAACCAACAGCTGCTGCTATTGCATATGGTTTGGACAAAAAGGTAAGTCAGTTGAATCTTGATTCAGATATTTCTAATTAAACTTTAAAGTTTGTACAGACTTTATTTTTCTTTTTTTACTTAATTGTAGGCCGGTGGCGAGAAGAACATCCTTATTTATGATCTTGGAGGTGGTACCTTTGATGTCTCCATTCTGACCATTGAAGATGGAATCTTTGAGGTCAAGTCAACTGCAGGTGACACACATCTTGGTGGAGAAGATTTTGATAATCGTATGGTGAACCACTTCATCCAAGAATTCAAGCGAAAACACAAGAAAGACCTTGCTCAAAACAAACGTGCCATTAGAAGACTGAGAACCGCTTGTGAGCGTGCTAAAAGAACCCTGTCATCCAGCACCCAGGCTAGCATTGAGATTGACTCGCTTTATGAAGGCATTGACTTCTACACTAACATCACTCGAGCCAGATTTGAAGAATTGAATGCTGATCTCTTCAGAGGAACCTTGGAGCCTGTTGAAAAGTCTTTGAGAGATGCCAAATTAGACAAGTCTGCTATTCAGGAAATTGTCCTTGTTGGTGGCTCTACTCGAATTCCCAAGATTCAAAAACTCTTGCAAGACTTTTTCAATGGAAAAGAATTAAATAAGAGCATTAATCCTGATGAAGCTGTTGCATATGGTGCAGGTAATTTGATCCTAAATCTTTTTCTTTCAGCATGTGTTATCATTTCATAGTTGACAGTTAACTGTGCGGTGAGTCAACATGCTAAAAGTAAATCCGTAACTGTTACTTTTCCTTGTGGTTACATGAGGTTTAGCAGTGATGGATACATCATAATATAAAGTGTATGTAATATATATATATATATATATATATATATATATATAATATATATATGGGGGTGTTGGCTTATAATTCTTTTAGCCATTTTCAAATGGGATAATTTTCTTAAGTCCTTTTTTATAAGCAATTAACATTTCTCTGTAGAGCATTAGTCTTTTTTTTCGATATTAAAACATTGTTTTATGGGACTTGTCTTTTTAAGAATCGGTGACCAGTTTCTTTTTGTGTTGATATTAATCAATATATATATATATCTTCTTGTAGCTGTCCAAGCTGCCATACTTTCTGGTGAGAAAGATAAAGCTGTCCAAGACCTGTTGCTGCTTGATGTGGCGCCACTCTCAATGGGTATTGAAACTGCTGGTGGTGTTATGACTTCATTGATTAAGAGAAACACAACCATTCCAACAAAACAAACACAGACCTTCACAACATACTCCGATAACCAACCTGGTGTACTCATCCAAGTTTATGAAGGAGAAAGAGCAATGACAAAGGATAACAACTTGCTAGGAAAATTTGAGCTTACTGGAATCCCCCCAGCTCCAAGAGGCGTACCACAAATTGAAGTTACTTTTGATATTGATGCTAATGGCATTCTCAATGTATCTGCTACTGATAAGAGCACTGGTAAAGAAAACAAGATCACCATCACAAATGACAAAGGTGAGTTGGTTTATTACTTTGAGTGAAATCTTAAGAGGTGAGGATTTTCAGTTGCAACTGAAAATCTGACAGGCCATACATTAAGTAATCTGTTTTATTTTCTACAGGTCGTCTCAGCAAAGAAGAAATCGAGAGAATGGTGAATGATGCTGAAAAGTACCGTCAAGAAGATGATGAGCAGCGTGCACGTGTTTCTGCAAAGAATTCTCTTGAAAGCTATGCTTTCAACACCAAGTCAACAGTCGAAGATGACAAAATCAAAGACAAGATCAGCGAGGATGACAAGAAGACTATTGTTGACAAATGCCAAGAGGTAATCAGCTGGCTTGACCAAAACCAACTGGCCTCAAAGGAAGAATTTGAACATCAGCAAAAGGAACTTGAGAAGGTTTGCAATCCTATCATTACAAAGCTGTACCAAGCTGCAGGTGGTATGCCTGGTGGCATGCCAGGAGGTATGCCAGGTGGCATGCCTAACTTTGGTGCTTCTGATGGTGCAACTTCAGGAAGCAGTGGCCCTACAATTGAAGAAGTTGACTAAACTGATGCTTTAGATCTCCATACACTCATGTTGGGCAGAGTCCACACTTGCTGCTAAACTAGATGAAAAAGAAAAAAAGTGAAGCACTCATTTTGTATTAATGACATGAATATTCTAATCACCATTCTGATATCCTTGTTAATTTTCAGCTGTTATTCATGTCAGTATCCTTGAAATTAAAAGTTTACTTACTCATACACATCTCTTCTTATTTTTAGTAACCAGGCTTTGTTTTGTAATCTTATCATTTACACTTGGCTGGTTGATGCATTTAAGTGTGTGCTCAGAGTACACTCTAGCTTATAAACTGCAAGTTCTAACTTTAGAATTTATGTATAAAAAAAAAATTGTTCAAATTGATTTGCTTGTAATAATTGATCAGCTTAGACAATTAGATTCTATTTACTTTCAGGAATTTGATCTTTTTTTTGGTTAAGAGTTTTTAAGTTTGATAAAACCGAAAGTTAAATAGTTCTGCTTTAAAAAGTAGAAATATTTGCAGGGGTGGGGGGTTTGCTCTGAAAAATTCTCAGCCTAACCAAGAATGGAAGGGCTGCTTAGTTGATTTGCATAAGCACTAGAGCCCAAATTAATAACATGCCAGCTTTTTGTGTAGGTGCATTATCTCACAAAAAAGTCCCTTTTCTGCAGCTTCCTTTTGCTGTTTCTTTTAATGCCTCTTCATCAGCACAGCAAGTGTACTATTCTGCATTAATTGTTTGGCTTTTTTCTATATACGGTAATTTGAATAGCCACAACCCTTGCACTGATTTTTCTCTTGTTGACTATGAGGAAACTTTCACGACTATGAATTGTCCCCTTGGGTTCCGGATCACTGTTAACCATATTTCATGCTGAAACTTTCTGTATACCCAACAGCATGCAACTCTAGTGTGGCACGTTTGTATGTTTGCATAAGAGAGGCCCTTTCTTCTACGTGAGTTTCACAGTAGCCGCGTTGAACTTGTTTGCTGACTTGATTTAATGGTCTGAAAAAAAGATTCAAATAAGTGCAAGGATTCTGTAAAGTAGCACAAATGAACTTGGGAAGTGGGTTGGGCTGAGAGCTTTCAGCAGCACTACACCCCCCCACCCCCATAAGTGTGGCTTAGCTTGCAGTTATTACATCCTCATTGTAGAAATTTGTCTTGTGACATGTTCAATATAAATTATTTGACATTTAAATTCATTTGTGGCTGAGAAATTGATCTAGTCACTATCATTCTTTGGTCGTTTTTTTTTTTTTTTTTTTTTTTTTTTTTCTCTAATTAGTTTGTAAAATCTTACTACAATTGGATTTTTTTTTTTTTTTTTTTTTTTTTTTTTTTTTTTTTTAATTTAACTTTTGTAAACTGACATTATAAACCTTTCACTGTTACAGTTCTGTGCTGTTGTACCTTTTTCATTAACTTGGACTTTATACATTATCCATTTCTTGGATTAAAAACAAAAATAAATTGCTTTAACATTTAGAAAATGACTTTTTATTTGTTCTGACAAGATACATGTGCAGAGCCCTCAAGGTTTTTTTTTTTTTTTTTTTATTATTATTAAATGTCTCTTCAAGATGACTTGGAATTGTGTGCATTTTTCTTGGTAAACTGGTCATTTTTCAGCTGCATATTCTGAATGGTTACGTCTCCGAATTTGCAGTCAAGAAACTATCAATTTCCTGTTGAAATTTTTCACTAGTGAAATAACTCCATATTTCTGGATCAATATAAGGTTCCACTAAATCTGTATTCCCAATGAGTTGCTGAAGCAGAAAGTCGATTCTCTGTTCCAAATCGCTTATGTGATTGAAAACGCTGCTTCTAGGTAGTTCCTGTTGAGGGAAGGAAACAAATTAATCTTTTTGTGGTGGGGTGAGGTTTCAATTGGTTAATTTAGTGAATTTTTCAGAACCTACTTCAGTTAGGTGCCCTAAGAGCACTAAAGGGGAATTATAATTGCTATATTAAGTTTTTAGGTGCTAATGCTAGACATTCCTGGTAATATCAAAAACTTCTATGGAAGATGCAATTGTAAAAGTCACTGTAAATTGGATATGTATTCTATTTGCCATCAATTTCACTTCTAGTCTCTAATGAAATATCCTTGTGCACAATACTGCACTTTATAACTTTAGAATCTCTTCATTGTACTTTTTACTTCTGAAAACCTTACCAAGAAACTGTCAAAATTGTTTTCAATGTTTTTACTGCTGCTTAAAGTCTTTGGTTTAGTTATAATCTTATTTTTACATGGTATGTATTGTTTGAAGATATAAGAGGAAGCGACCCCCCCCTACTTTTTTTTTTTTTTTTTTTTTTTTTTCCTAACTTGTCCTTTCTCTAAAAATATAACATACTACAGTACTATGATTAATCACTTGAAGAGACGTTTTTGATAGGCTAAGAGTAAGGGGGATCAGGTGGTTCACCAGAGTTGATTTCTTCAAGAATACCCTGTCCATGTGTGTGGGGGGGTTTTTTTTTTTTTTTTTTGTACAAAGATAAGGGACTGTTTTTAAGTGCAAATTTAGATGAAATTGAACTGGATTTCTCTGGCAGTATCAAAAAGTGCAGTGGGTTATTCTACAATCTTCATTGCTATGTTGGCAGATCTAAAGAAAACGAAATACTTGCCATACATATTTCTGTTTTCTTCTTTTCCATGTCTCCAGGAAGAGATGGATCCTCTGTCTTTGAGGCTGAGAGCTGATGTTCATCTGCATCCTAAGTTAAATGAAAAAGAAATATTTACATGTAATGTTTGAAGCATTTTAACTTACAATGTAAAAGTTTCACTTTCTTTTATCTTTGCCTTAAAATATGACTTGTAACTGAACTCTATTGCCACAATTGTTAGAAGCACTATTGCTTTGAGTCTAGCCAGCCAAAATTATCTTCATGTACCAGCTGACAAAAAATGACATTGGTCAACCAATGTTCAATTTCAGTTCATGGCTGATTGGAATATTATGGAGGTGGAGAAAAGTAAGCTGTATAGAAAAGGTAACCCATTTAATCCTCCATTTATTAAAAAAAAAAAAATTGCTACCTTCTCTTTCTGGAAAGTTGCTAAAAACTGACAGATGGTATATTGTGACATTAAGTTGGTGCAAAAATAATGACGTAATAATATCGTTTTTGACGTTAAAAAATACGTCAAAAAACGACATTATTACGTCATTATTTTTGCACCAACCTAATATATACATAAATGGCTAATATAATCCTCATTCAATAAAAGATGAGACATGATTGATGTGAGCTCAGATATTTTCTAATCTGAATTATTGCTAGTAGATAATTTGATATTAATTTTTAAATTAAAGTTTGTTTCCAAACTGTATTAACTGCATACATTGGCTTGTAATGGGTTTTTTTTTTTTTTTTTTTTTTTTTTTTTATACCTCTTTGCATATTAAATGTGACAATTGTTCAGAGTGTAATGTTGGAACTTTTTTCTTTCCCTTTCTCTAGTAGCATTTGACAAGTCTCTTTTGCAGTGGATCTATTTGGAAGAGATGTTAGAATAATCTAGAACTTATAATTGTGGCAAGAAAGCTAAGATGCAAGGGATTACTGAGTATGGGAGAAAATGACTAGAAAAAACTAAGGAATGAAACCAGAACTTGATAAAAGAAAACTATTGACATTGTATTGAAGTTTTTGAAAGGCAAATATAATGGGGAAGGAAGGCGCTGGTCATGTTGCACTGGCAAGAAGTGCTGGGGGAGGAACTGCTATATAGATTTGCATCTATATATGGGGGGATCTGCATTACTGCAGTGTAATAGTAACTGAGGTGGTGTTGCCAAGTCAGGCCCAATAATATGGCAAATTATTTGTTTGATCAATAATCTCTAAAAATGTGGCAACAGTATTTAAAGCATGGACGAATGATAGATTTATGAATGTCAGATTCTGGGGGGGCTTTTCTAACAGCAGACGTAGCAGTGGATTTGACAAACTTTCCACTACATACTAGTGGAAAACGTTAATTTGAGATGGTGCAATGAGTCACTCTTGGAGGTTAGCATTAGCCAGACTGATGTAAGGTAAAGTACGGGTTCTCTGGGACTATTAAAAGTGCAGTTTCATTTTGGAGGTAACATTAGCAAGCCATTCCTTGCCCTTGTTAACAACAGATAGGTGACTTGAGATCAGCTGCCTGTTTAACCTTATGAAACCAATCGGATTTGTCTTAATAGTATCATAGGCACAGATATCAAGTTCAGAATTGATGACCTTGGTTAGGTCATGGAATGGAAATAAGGACGAATGTAGGTCTCTAGAAGAAGAGTAGCTGTTCAATACAACTCTTATTTAACTTGAAGTGAAAACCATATTTCTTAACAGGTGAGATGCTTAACTGATTCAGAGTTGATTAGTGCCCCCCAGTATTTTGCCAAAAATTTGTAAAAGGCTAATATATCAATAGTTAGGATGATTGGATGGTTTGCCCGAGTTCTTAAAACTGGAACTATAGAAGAGAATTTCCAACAAGAAATAGCAAAGGCATGTTTGTTGTGTATAGAGAAAATAGGAGCATATTTCTTCAGGATACCATTAAATCCATGTGCTTTTTGGGTATGAGGCTGAGATGATAAAAGAAACTCGTTTTTAAGCTGAAAGTTGGGTAGAATTGTACCAGATTTCGCTGGCAGTATCAAAACGTGCAGTGGGATATTCTATGATCTTCATTGCTAACTAAAATTGGATATGTTGACAGATTTTTCAAAAATTGGGGAGATAAAATAAATTACTTACCATACATGCTTTTGTCGTTTTCTCTTCCGTGCACCCAAGAGTAGAGGGATCCTTTGAGGCTGAGAGCTGCTGGTCATCTGCATTCTAAGTTACATGTAAATATTTCTTTTTCATTTAACGTTGGAAGCATTTTAGCTCTCAATATAAAAGCTATTAGGTTGGTGCAAAAATGTTTTCTCACGTTACTATGTGAGAAAACGACATTATTTTTGCACCAACCTAATAGTTTAGCTTTATCTTTTTATAACTGCCTTGCTGTAAAATATAACAGATGAGTCAGTAAAAATTTAAGAGCAAAACATTTTGCTTTATCAGCAGATATTAGCACTTCAAATTGAATGAAGTGAGGAGGAATATAAAACTTAGCAAAATTTAACACACTATTACAGATCCGCGTTCCTCAAAACCTCCCGATCAGAAGCCTTGCTGCCGGATGTAGTTTATCGTCATACCTAAGGCGACTTAGCCTTTTGGAGGACACATTTACATTTAATGATCTTTAAATGTTTACTACATGATAATGCTTAGGTTACTTTGGACACCGGTGTCATTTAAAAGGTACGGAAAATTGAAGAGATAAAATCAAAGTACTTAACATACATACCTTTGTTGTTTTATTCTCTTCCGTGCACCCAAAAGGAGGTGGATCCTCTGATGTCTTTGAGGCCGAGAGCTGCTGGCCATCTTTATTCTAAGTTAAAAGGTAAAAGAAATATCGTTTGAAGAAGCACTATTGCTTTGAGTCTAGCCAGCCACATGTATCTTTCCTCACAGGCTAGCAGACAAAAACATGCACGTGTCCAATTTCTGCTCATGGCAAATTGAAATATTATGGAGGTGGAGAAACATCGAGAGTCACAGCGAGTTGAGATGGTAGCCTCTCCCTTTATATGATTACTCATCGCTACCATCTTCCCTGACTTTCTGGAAGGTCACTACAATCTGGCAAAATGGTGTATGTAATATATATATATATATATATATTGAAGCCTATTTGGATAAATGATGAGACATGATTGGCTTTGACATTTTGTAATCCTAATTATCATTGTTGGTAGTTCATTTGATATCAATTCAATTATTTAAACAAAACATTGTTTCCAAATCATATTAACAGAAAAGGAACTGCATTCATTGGGTTATAATTGACTTGCATTTTTCTCTTTGTTCTTCTCACGTATTAGTTGCAAAAATCGTTATTCATATTGTAAAGACTTACTCTTATTTAACATACCGAATCTCACGTAGTCACGAAAACCAAACTCCTTAAAGGCTTTGCGGTGCCTCATTTTTACCAGCAAACAAGTACTTTTCTTCTTCAAGCTATGTAAAAATAGAAAAGGACCTGAGACAAGGATATGTCTTCGCCCCAGATTTATTCAACCCCTACAGCGACGCTATCATAAGGGATCTGGTGACCCTATCAGGATTCATTATTGGTGGGCATAATCTAAATATAAGATACACAGATGACATTGTGTTGTTTTTATTTTCGGCAAAGCAAAAACAAAAAAAAAAATAGAACAAAAGAACGCAAATTTAAATAACGACGCATCCCAACTGAAGCATGTCAGCTTAGTGTGAAATGTTTGAACAATTTAATATTGCAACACATATATATTTATTTTGTTCTGAGGAAGCCTTTCTGACGATGTCGAAATGTGTAATCAAACAAGTAGAACAGTTTTTCAATTTGTCTAATTTATCAAATTTTGTCCGTATTCTATATCCTATTTATGCACGCATGAGTGTGCAGACATAAATAAATAGGGGGCTCAGTATTACATCAATAGGCTAAATGACAAATTTGATATTTGTATTAATCATATATATATATATATATAGAGAGAGAGAGAGATGGATAAATTGTTTGAATTACGTAAAAATGAAAATAACACTGACATCTCATTTTAACAGATATTTACCAAAATTACACAAAAATATCTTGAAATACTAAAAAGTAAATTTATTCAATAAAATCGCCATTGGCTTCCAGACAACTTCATAATCTCCTGCAACTCTTCTGAACGGTCTCCTTGTTTAAGTTGGTGAATACTGCCATAATCCTTGCCTTCAGTTCATCTTTGGTTTTGCAAAGTGTTTTGTTGGTCTCTCGCTCATTTGAGCCCCACACATAATAAACAAGGGGTTGAAGTCTCGGGAGTTAGGTGACCAGATGTCAGGGCTGATATATGTATGTATATATATATATGTGTATGTATGTATGTGTATATGTATGTATGTATGTATATGTGTATATATATATATATATATATATATATATATATATATTGTGGTTGCCAACTCGTATCCGAGTATGACCATTACTTCGTATCTTTTTGGAGAACATCTATTGATGTGCTGTACGAATGTGGCTCCTTAGCCCAGCAAGGGACCTACATACACTGGCACAAACAGGGCACTTAAGAGGTCCAAAAGCGGGTGGTACATTATCATACAATTTAAAATGTCGCATGAATCCGCTTCTGGGCCCGCATATTTTACCACAAATAATACATTTCAATTGCTGGACGTCTACGGTTTTATAGTCAATTGCCACCTCCCATCGGTGCACTCTCAAGTGATTCCTTAGACTAGCTATCGACAAATACACTCTACCCCAATCTGTACATGTCAGATTGGGCTGCGTGCGCGTGTCTTCAGGAAGTTCAACAGGGCCGCCTTTACGCACATCTCTTTTAAGCTTTGCGTGCCTCCTTTTCTCATCTTCACAGTGATGCCGCCTTCCACTACTAGCAGCCTTATTCCAATTATTGCGATCAAATGCACATTCTTCCCAGTGCTCACAAGGAATGTTGCTTTTCGTCAGTGCATCCTTGATGCAGTCCTTAAAGCGCATCTTAGGTTTGACGGTATTTCTCTTCTCTGTTCGCAGCTCAACATAAAAATTGCTTTGGAATGCGGTTGTCATCCATTCTGACGAGGTGACCTGCCCACCGAAGTTGATGTTTTAGTATCAAGGACTATCACAGCCGCTTCTCTCTAACACTTCACCATCACAAACAGACATTTGCCAGGTAATGCTAAGGATATGACGTAAGCAGTATTGGTGGAAACTTTCAAACCTTTTCATTTGTCTGCGATAGACCACCCACGTCTCGCAAGTGTAAAGGAGTGCTGCAAGCACACATGCGTGATAGACCTTCAGCTTTGTGCTCAATGAAATTTCGTGCTGAGAACACAGATGTTTATTCAGTTTTCCAAATGCGTCGCTAGCTTTTTGTTCGCGGTTTTGAAATTTCCACATCAAGATGACAGAACATGGCTAAACATGCAAACAGCTTTTAGTCTTTTACTACAAAGATACTTGATTCACGATATGGCTTCCTTCCCGTCTTTTTCAAACTAATAGTCAATCCCAATGCAGTGAACGTATTAGAAAAAGCGTCCATGATATGCTGCATACCTCCTTCCGAGTGAGCCACAAGGTCACAGTCATTAGCATATTGCAAATCCCTGATCAGTGACAAGTGAACCTCCGACTTTGCATCAAACTTACTGATGTTAAACAACTTTCTTGTTGAACGATACCAAGTTTGAAGATCTTAAAGAGCTGCTCAAAAACAATAGAAAAGTACAAGGCAAATAGGGTTGGATCTGTAATGTCGCCCTGCTTAACACCATTCTGAAATGTCACCGGTTCAGATAGCTTTCCCCCAACATTGACCCATGCCTTCATATCATCATGAAACAAGTGAAGAACGGAAACAAACCTTTCGGGACATCCCAGCTTCCCACAAAGCCTTCCTGTTTAAGATGTCAAATGCCTTTGTCAAGTCAACCTGGTAGACATCCATATTCTGCTCGACACACTTTTCTTGCAGTTGTCTGGCTGTGAAGTGCCACGTCCAGCCCTAAATGCCTACAGTCCCACGTCCAGCCCTAAATCCCGACTGTGACTCCGGAAGAGCATCATTAGCAATGTGGTGCAACAAGTGATCCAGCAGAATTCCATAAAGAACTTTGCCGACAACAGCGATATGCCATGATAATTTCCATAGTCATCCTTGTTCCCCTTCCCCTTGTACAAAACAACCATGACAGCATCTTTCTAGTCATCCGGAACACTGTTCTTACTCCATTATTATCCAGGCATCTAGCAACAACGAATAAAGCCGATGCAAAAGACTTTCTCATCTGTGATTTTTAAATCTCGGCATATAGCCCATCCATTCCAGATGACTTTCCACCATTAAGATTTCTGGCAGCACTTTCCACTTCCTCAAGCGTTAGAGGATTCGCGAGAAATTCTTTAACAGGCTTTCAGCTATAATCCTGATAAACTCATCGTCAACCTCTGAGTGCCTATTGAGAAGCTCGTCAAAATGTTCACGGCATCTCAACAGAGTATCATCGGGATCTCGAAGAAGTTTTTTGCCATCCTTAGCGGTGCAACAGGCGAAATAGAAGGCCTGTAAACTTCACAAAATAGATTATATATGGCCTTACTATCCTTCACATCCGATGCAAGCTGTATTTCATTGGCTTTGTTACTCCGCCATTTGTTCTTCATCGCTCGCAAATTTCGCTGCATATCCGCTTTTACTCTTAAACTTTGGTCTTTATTTTCTTCTTCTGATCACCAGGTAAATTACTATAAAGTAATGCAGAGTGAAGTTTATTTTTCTCTTCCAAGACATTTTCTATGTTATTGTCATTCTGATCAAACCAATCCTGACGTTTGTTATCAGTAAATCCAACAACATCAGCACATGCTTCGTAAACTGCCTCCTTGAAAGAAGTCCAGTTATTTTCACTTACTAAAGCATCCATCTTATCGACTAGATTCTGTCTAACCTCAGAAACTTGCAGACAACTAACATTCAGCCTCTTTGGAAGTGATACCTCTCCCAACCTTTCCTTTTTACGGACAACAGACATAACTCTTGCTCCTACCAGACGATGATCAGTCTAACATACAGCTCCACGAATCACACGCACAATATATAGATCCTGTACATAACGGCGCCTCACAAAAACATAGTCTATAATGTGTCACTGTTTTGATCCTGGATGCATCCATGTTGTCTTATATTTGTTCTTCTTTTGAAGCATTGTGCTACCAATAAACAAGTCCAGTTCTGCGCACATTTGCAGCAACAGCAGACCATTGCTGCTGCGCTTTCCAATCCCATGTTTATCAAGAACCTTCCATGCCTCACAGTCGCGACACAGCCGTGCATTAAAATTCTCCAAGAATGAAGATTTTGTCGGCTACAGTTACTTTCCTAACAAGAGACTTTAGTTCGTCATAAAAAAGCTTCCTTTGCTTCATCTGCAAACCATGGTTGGTGCATGAATACCAATCAAGTTTGCATATCTTCCTCATACTAGATGATCTCTCATAGTGATTATTCTAACTTTGACAGCTGTCGGAAACTCTTCCAACTGTCTAGTTATTGATGTCCTAATAGCAAAAGCAATACAAGATCCTTTCTTTAACTTCCACTCCAGAAAAAAAAACATAGCCACCAGATTTCTCCAAGAAATGACCCTCCCCAAGGAATCTAGTTTCCGAAAGGGCCATAACATTCATATCAATTTTTTAAGCTCCTTAGCTTAAATTCAGATCTTCTCTCAGGTCGCTGTACATTTGCTTCAACATCATGTAAAGTATGCACATTCCAGCACCCAAAATTGAGTGGTTTGCACACAGTAGCATGATGACGACAGGGCCCAAGCTACGGCGCCCTGGGACACCTGCCGGGCCAAACCCTTTCACATCTGGTTTCAGAGCCCTTATTGCCATTGACTTCGATTGTATTGTGGCAGAGAGCAATGGTCACCCTTGAAATATTAATAATTATAGTAATATAGAATTTTGTTTATAGATGCCAACAATAATCTGGGTGAAGTTTGTGTCCAGATAATCTGTGCTTCGTCAGAATTATTAATATAAAATGTCAAAACAATAATGTTTATATGAACTGTGGAATACAAATTGGGAAGAAGAGACTTCATTTAATCATGAAGAAGGAGAGGTCAGTAATCAGGTTGTATTCTAGGTTACCAACAGCCTAGGTTTTTGTCTCTACCACCGCGTTTATTTAAGCGTGTGTTTGTGCGAAAACAAATACTGGGTGTCGAGTCAGTCGAAGTCGACCAGAGAGAGAGAGTGTGTCTGCCTTGACTAAGGCAAAAGGAGGATATCTCTCCCGGTGGTTTAATCGCGTCCTCCCTTGGAAGAGAAAAATAAACTCCACTGTGCATTATTCAAACACCAGTCTGAGCATTTCTCTATATATTATATATTTACATACAATATAAGGGAACACAAAGTACAGTTGGATTTACTAGGGTGCCCGACTTAGAATAATAGATTTTCATTAATATTTTTGGAAATTCTATTATTCAACATACAAAATAGTCCCACTATTTTAAAGACAATTTAATGATTAAATTTTTTTTTTAAAAAGTGCTTATTTAATAAAAATGCAATATTGTTTTTGCATATCTTTTTTTTCATTTTTTATATATACAAAAATTCAGTTTCCATTTCGTCCTGCATTTGCGAAAACTATAAATAAATCACAAGGCCAAACGCTTCAAAAAGTTGAAATTTGGCCCCAGAAAGAAATACTTGCACATGCCAAGTTGTAAGTTGCATGCTCAAGAGTAAGAAATACCTAGAATTCGTCGCTGTTAAAAAGAAAAAAAAGAGATTTTCTTAAAAATTATTTTTTACTAAGAAGTCCTATAAAATTATATTAAACTAAAGAAATTATTAAACCGCAGAGTAGGGTTTTTGTCAAAGTATTTTTCCCAACATAGCAGCTTATTCAAATTTCATCGATTGGTTTGCGAAATTGAACGAAACGTAGAAAATGTTAGCGATAACTTCAATAATACTAAATACTGTGGGGATATCAAAACATGTCACCGTGTTGCAAAAAATTCTATATACAGGGTGTCCATAAATTTCGTGTGCAGTTTAAAAAATTTATAAACTTTATTTGTATATGCGACAGAAATAATCTGTAAAAAATGTTATAAAGTTTCATGTACCTAGTTTTAAGTATAGCTAAAATAACTAATGTGATTTCAGGTATTACTGTAAATCAGTTGGCAAATGTTTTCTGTGAACTGCAAAATCATATTACCCTTTGTATTGCTAATGATGGAGGACATTGTGGAAACTTAAATAAAATTTCAATAAAACCTTAAAAAAATATATAGATTTATTTGTTTCTAATCCTTTTTACAAAATATTTCTATCGCAAATACAAATAAAGTTATAAATTTTTTAAAGTGCACACGAACTTTATGGACTCTCTCTCTCTCTCTCTCTCTCTATATATATATATATATATATATATATATATATATATATATATATATATATATATATATATATATGATGATGATGATGCAAATAGTATCCGGATTACAAATATCCGTAAAGGTTTGTCTAAAATTTTTAAAAATATTTAAAATAGAATCTTATGGAATTTAAATGTTGCATATTGGTGTATTATAGGTGGGTGTGCTTTTATATGTTATAATTAAGAAGCATACAAAAACTTCAGTTTCATCTACAGACATTCATTTTTTTTAAATATATAAACTGTAGTTAAAGTTCTTATTGTCTCTTGGGCATAGGGTAAGTAAGTACGAACTTCTTCATAGTGGTCGGGCTCAAGACAGCCTTACGCAGAGTTAGAAAGATCAAATCGCTAGGCTGTTTTTGAACCTGGCCAAGTGCACGCGCTCGGGCTTCACACCTTAAACTGACCTTGTGTCGTATCCTGCCAGCGTGGGGCGGCAAGAAATACAATTTCGACTATGATCAAAGTGTAGTATCTGTTCTTTGTCAACAGAATCTGATTATCTCTCCCCGCTTCTTTCTTTCTTTCTTTCTCTTACCGAAACCAGGTAGTGTCTTTTACTCGTGGTCAAAACGGAATAGTCCATTATTTATAAGGTATTGACATGCGAACTAATTATATAATTTGTGTTAGGACTGTTGTATGCCCTGACGTTAGAATCCACATATTTTAAAAACATCAATGTTGTGTGTGTCACACGTCACTGATCGTACAGACTTACACATGTCGGTTTTCACGCGGGGTGCCCATACGCATATGTGTGACCCAAGCGCAAATGTTACCCAGTCCCCGCAACCATAATCACGTATTTATGAGGTATTGGCAGGACCTAACGGTCGTGCGAACTAACTAAGGGAAGGACAGGTACAGTTATAATAGCATTAAAATAACTTAGATACTGATCAGACTCGACATTGCTTAACTTCGAGCGTCCTGGGTAAGACGATAAACTACGTCCAATAGCAAGGCCTCTGATCAGAAGGTTTTGCGGAGCGTGGGACCACCTCTTAATTATTCGTGTTCCCGGGTACCCCCTGATAGCACCTGTCAGGGTCCCAGCGATGGACAAATAGTTAACCCCCAAATATAGGGTCAAAACACTATGAAAGTGTAAAAATAGCTTTTAATACCAGAAATATTTTGTAAAAAATCATTACCAGCAATACATTTTTGAAAAAAAAATATTACCAGCAATAAAAATTCTATCGGCATTAAATAACCCATTGAGGTTGATATGCCGTAAAACAAAACAAACAAACAAAGCTTAACTTTGATAATCGTATGAGAACCTATGTTTCAACATAATATGGCCGTAGACCGCCAAATATGTAATGCTCTATAAAATAAAAATACAAAAGATTCAAATCAAGTTATCCTTACTTGAATTCTTATCAATTGCTTTCGCATTATCCTTTCTGCCAAAGATAATACTTCCTCCTTTTTCTCCTCTTCGACTAGTGGTTGTATTGTATTCTTTGTACTCGGGTGTGCCATTAAACGCATTTGGTACAGTTGCTGCTCACGCTTGTTGTTCTCGCGCCTATTGTTTTCTTGAATTTTGCGTAGCAATCTTTCCCGGGGCAAACGCCATTTTGTCTTTCCGGTACCGCCGCCTCCGGTGCCGCTGCCTCTGCCTCCGGTGCCGCCGCCTCCGGTGCCGCCGCCCGTTTTGCTGTTCACTTTTGTCAAAGTAAATAAAAGCAATTCATTGTTATTGTAGCACACGATTTCAGCAAAGTTCATTTAATGACTCGTCCGATATTAAAACATTATTGAGCACAAGAATAAATTCGCCAAGAAGCTTAGCAGACATTCGTCGTCCGCTCAGGTTAATAAAACATTTAAATAAAGAATTGTTGCCGAAGTACAAAGAAGAATCTATAATGTTATTGGTCATAGCATCATCTCGGTTTCATTTACTTTCGCACCGGCGTAACGTAAATTCCTTGTGGCTTTTCTATAAACTAAATAGACCCGTGAAAATTTCACGGCTTTCCTAATTAAATTTTCTGATCAATCTTAATTCTTCAGTTAATGATTGAATAAGATAAGTACTAAGACAATAAAATATCTGTAGAAATTCTCATATTGCATCGTTAAATATTTGAGCTTAACACCTTTCACAAAATATTGCAATAACAGTCATAAATATGAATGTTGGTCGTTATTTTAAGAAGTGGGTACAAATGAAAATATTTAAATTGTTAATTTTCTCCATTTCAATGAAACGGCCATTAAACACTTCTATCTTTCCTTCTTTCTTATTTTTTTTTCATTCATCTTGAAATATAAGTAGAGTCTCCCCCTCTTTCCATGCGGTCAAAACGAAATAATTCATTATTTATTAGGAAGAAGACATTAAACACTTTTATGTTCCTTTATTTATTTATTTCTAGCCAAATCCCCATCTTACGAACATTTCTCTGAATAATAATTTTAAAATAATTCAGTGTGATCTTATTTTATTTTATTTGTGGTAATTGAATTTTTGACTCGATGCTGTACGTCTGAAAATTCTTTATCGCCATCACTTCTCGGCCTTCTAGTTGAGATCAAAATATAGTATCTGTTCTTCTAAGCTTAATCTGATTCTCTCACTCTCTCTCCACTTCTTTCTTTCTTTCTTTCTTTCTTTCTTTCTTTCTATCCAAATCCCCATCTTAGGAACATTTCTCTTAATAATAATTTAAAAATAATTCAGCAGACGATGTCATTTTATTTAATTTATGGTAATTGGATTTTCGACATCTTCCTTGCTCAGTTTCTGTTTCTCGATACTGTGCGTCTGAAAAATGCCGTTTTTATCATGGTCGCCATATTCTCGGCCTTTTGGATGCGGTCAAAGTGTAGTATCTGTTCTTACCAGCTTAATCTGTTTCTCTTTCTCTTATTTCAGCATTAAATAACCCTTAGGGGTTGATATGCCGCTAAACAACAATAACAAAAAAAAAAAAAAAAAAATGGACAATCTATGATATGTAGACTTTAGGAATTTAAGCACAGTACTAGATTGGTGGCTAGGTGTCAGCCTTTAACCGTTGAAATGGCTAGATGCAGCCGTAAGTTCTATGTTAACAGTTTCTTCTCTCGCACTTTTTTATTGAGGAACTCTTTCCGGCTTCTTGTTTCCCAGTCAACTTTGATTTTCAAAAATTTAAATGCAATATCAATCGTTGTCTTCTTAATAGTGTTTCTTTTTTTCTTTTACCTCGTATTCTCTCGCACTCAGTAACTCTTTGCGTTTCGGTGGTTATATATATATATATATATATATGCCCCTTTTTTATAAATACTTTCTTGGTAATTGTTCTGACGAACTATGCTCTGTGGTGTCTAGACATTATGAATATAAGCGCAGTACTAGATTGGCGGTTAGGTTTCATCATTTTGCAGTTGAAATAGCTAGATGCAACCGTAAGTTCTATTTTAATAGCTTCTTCTCTCGCACTTCTTGCTTGTGGAACTCTTTTCCAACTTCTTGCTTTCCAGTCAACTTTGATCTATATATTAAAAGTTATTTTAATTTATTATAACTGTTTTAATGACTTAGGAACAAAGGCAGTGGATCAGTTGTTACCTTAAATTTACTTTTAGTTTAATTTAATGCACAGGAAGTATTGAAGATAAACAAGAAAATACTGGGCGATATTTATTTTATATTTTACAAATAGGCTTACGGTCATATCACGTTGAAAAACCGGTTTCCGTATGATCATTGAAGTTAAGCAATGTCGAGACGTGTCAGCACCTAGATGAGTGACCACTTGTGAATACCAGGTGCTGTAAGCGTGGGTGTATGGGTGGTAAGGTTTACAATCATATCACATGGAAACACCGATTTCTGTACGATCACCGAAGTTAAGGAATGTCGTGCCTGGTCAGCACCTAGATGGGTGACCGTTTGGGAATACTAGGTACTGTAAGCTTGGTTGTGTGAGTGGTATGACTTACGGTTAAATCACGTTGAAACACTGCTTTCCGTACGGTCACAATCAAGTTAAGCAACGTCGAGCCTGGACAATGCCAAGATGGGTGACTGCTTGAGAATATCAGCTGCAGCAAGCTTGGATGTGCGTGTGGTGTAATAGATAATGGCTCGGAATTGTTAATCGTAGAGCCGAGTTCCAATTCCAGTTGGGTTCGTTATATTCACTTACGTCCAAATACCCTTGAGAAAGGCATGAATCCACTTCTTTCGTTCCCACCCAGCTCTATGAATTATGTAGTAAGACTTATATCATTAAAACCATTATTAAAAAATAAATAAGTTGCGTGCAAAATATTTAGATTTCAGCATAAAATAATCCACAGAGGTGTTGATATGTCACTAAACTGCCAACCATAATTATAATACATTTGTAAAATTACTTAAACCGTTAGTTTTCGAAGACACTAACCAACTAATTTATGAAAATAATTCTTTATAGATATTATGTAAAATTACCTAAAATATGCTATTATTTTTTACGACACTGACAGACTAGTGCAGTGATTCTCAACTGGCAGCCGCGGCTCATTAGCGTGCCGGGAAATATAGTCATGGCATATATATATATATATATGTGTGTATGTGTGTGTGTGTGTAGTGTAGTGTGTGTGTGTGAGTAGTAATGGTACAGCGTTAGTATTTGAATAAAGAAATAAGTATTAAACTTTTTTTTCAAATAATTCTTAAATAGAAATAATCCTTATTATCTGAAAGTGCTGAACGAAAGGATCGACTATTATTTTACGTTATTAAACACAGAAAAGTATGATGGGATTCGAAATCCTTACATAAATGTCTCTTCTGATATTGAACTTCAGTTATGTGAATTGGCCACCATTTTTAGTGATCGAGGGCTCAAAATAAAACATTCGATGGTACCGATTGATACATTTTGGATTTCAATACAAAAAGAATATCGGACATTGTTATCAGTAAATCCAACAACATCAGCACATGCCTCGTAAACTGCCTCCTTGAAAAAGTCCAGTTATTTTCACTTACTAAAGCATCCATCTTTATAGACTAGATTCTGTCTAACCTCAGAAACTTGCAGACAGCTAACATTCAGCCTCTTTGGAAGTGATACCCCTCTCAACCTTTCCTTTTTACGGACAACAGACATAACTCTTGCTCCTACCAGACGATGATCAGTCTAACATACAGCCGCACGAATCACACGCACAATATATAGATCTTGTACATAACGGCGCCTCACAAAAACATAGTCTATAATGTGTCACTGTTTTGATCCTGGATGCATCCATGTTGTCTTATATTTGTTCTTCTTTTGAAGCATTGTGCTACCAATAAACAAGTCCAGTTCTGCGCACATTTGCAACAACAGCAGACCATTGCTGCTGCGCTTTCCAATCCCATGTTTATCAAGAACCTTCCATGCCTCACAGTCGCGACACTTCCCTACAAAGATGGAGATTAGCCTGACGGGTTCGTACATTTTAATTTCTGTGATATTCGTCAAGAAGATTTTTAAATGCGACATTAATTCGGATTCCTTTGGATACAAGTGATAAAGAAAAATGAATTACTCTTTTGGAGTGACCGTGATCTTGTTGATCGAGAAAACACATAAACCAAGGAAAGATAACTCTTTTTTTTATCTTGAAAGAGATTGGGAATATTTTTCTTTCCAACTCATGACAATTCTTGAAATTGGTTGGCAGAGGCGAGTGGGGGGCATTTTGATGGGCTTCGAACAAGTCCCTGTCTTTGGAAAATTACAAATTCATAAAAAAATTTAATTATTGGAAAATCCCTTTTCGCGTACGCATTCTGAAAGTTTTCATTCGTCACAGTAACTGTGTGTCGGCTCTTGGAGTGGGCTGAGGTTAGATGCTGAGAAAGTGGGAGAAGGAAGAGAGAGAGAGAGATTAGCACTGCTTGTATGAAGTGAGATGAGACGTGAAGGGAGTTGGAGTTAAGGGGTGGTTTGATTCCTTTGACCACCCTCAAAAAGGGGCTGGACAACCCCTCCAATTTGGAAAATCACTCGAGTAAACATATTTTGAAAAAAAGGAATTTTAGGAAAAGTTTGATGTTAAGGGGTAGGGTTGACCAGGATAGACCCTGGTCAAACCCACCACTGCCGGACGCGGAATTCCATATAAGCTGGGGTTTTGTACACGTTGGAGAGTTCCCACACTATTGCTACTGGAATCCAAATCGTTCGCCGTGACCTCGTGATCAAGACCTTGTGCCGGCCCAGATAACCAGAACTTAGTAATTTAAATACAGAGGATCCTAGTCTAGAAAGTAGGTCACCCCATGACAAAAAACATTTTTTAAATTTTCATTGTACTTCATAATTCAAGTTAACATTGAGAAAGAAAGCCAATGTTTAAATGTCAGCATAAAGTCAAAAAAAAAAAAATTATTTATCTTTTTTTCTTCTTTCTCTTAAATCAGTGATTCTCAAACGCCGTGCCACATGATCCTCTCAACTGTACTGCGAAATATTGTCATCACACACACACACACACACACACACACACATATATATATATATATATGTGTGTGTGTGTGTGTGTGTGTATAGTAATGGTACAGCAAATGTATTTGAATAAATGAATATTAAACCTTTTTTTTTAAATAATTCTTAAAAAGAAACGATTCTTATTATGGTTAGCCATCTGAAAGGGCTCAACGATTCAGATTCAAATTCAATACAAAGATGCTCGATATTGAGGCCACTGTTCTGATTCGAGGAAGAAAATTATGGTGGTTATGGCAAGCTTAAATACCAACTTGTCGTTCCCAGCTAACTTCCAACGTCTGGTTACCGAAGTAACTACTTTGATCTCAAATCTGACGTACCCACGTTGTAATTTTGATCTTAGGTAGACAAAATCAATCAGACGACGGGCAGTAGTGCAGGCTGAATCCGGGGTAAAGGTGATACCGCACAAGCGCAAGTAAAAGAAAATAATAAAACAAACTCACGAGGTTCAAATACGTTGAGAAATAACAATTATCTTTATCTAGCTTTTGAATACAGCCCGTTTCTATGGATTCATGACACATTTTGCGTTTCTTAAGCGAGTTATGGTATCTTAAGTCGTTCGTCAATAAAAACTTGCTTTTGGTAGGAAGACGAAAAGGACGTGGAAATCTTTCGGTCAGCTTCTGCGAGGCAACACTCTCGAACTAACTCCGACCGTGTCTGGCAAAAACTCTGATCAGCTGCCTCGAGACGTTTGTTTATATGGACACCGACCAACTCCGGGGTGGGGCCTGTCGTGGTTTGGGTTCTTTGACAATTCTCAATTCCCATCAGGAATTCTCTTTGTTCTTAGGCCAGGAAAATTAATTACTTCCCATTTTTTGAAGATTAATCACTTTCCACTTCGGGGTTCCCCCCTCGTCCGTGAGGGAAAGTCGGAGGAGAGTTATCCTCCTAGACCTTTCCTCTCTCACATTGGCATCTCATACCAATCCCCTCAATGGGTGTTCACAACTTCTCCGTCTTTCTCATACATTCAACTCTGCCTATCACTCATGTTACCAGTTAGCCAATGATCTCTCGGCAGTGTGGGCGTGGCTAGACTGGTCCTCATGTTTACAAAATCCAGTTTTTTTTTCTTTTCCTTCGGCCAAAACATTTACAATTCCCAGATTGCCATTCAATTTTTTATCACGTTCCAAATCCACTTTAGCCATCTTTTAACTGGGTGGTCGTGTTTACTTGATAATTAAATTCATTATTTTTCTCATGTCTTAAAATTCTCTTATCACCAGATGCCTATTTTCGACGACACTGCGTCTGACGTCAACAGTCTGAAAAAGTAATAATAACACTTTCATCCGCGATTTCCTTTCTTATGCCAAGATTCGTACATACACCAGATGGCTTCCCTCGCTGGAATCAGGAATTAAAGTCAAATGATATATATGAAAGATAATTGATAGCTATTCTCTAGGGTGGTCTCAAGCTGAAATTTTTTCATGGCCTTATACGTCGGCCGACTTTGTTTATCTTTCAGAATTCTGTTTCTTTTGACGCGTCACTCCCTTATCGTGACATTAATTAATTTGACAGAATCACAGTCTCGCTTTTTCTTACTGATTTTCTGTCTTTTGCGAAAAGTATCTTTCTTTTGTAAATAAAAAATAAATTATTCCTTTTAATGTCGCCTAGTCTATCTTTCGCTATAGCTCTTTCTCGCCTTAAGTATTTCCCGTTTTTAATTTCTATGGTTAATTAGTTAGCCAATTAACTAAATAGTGTCACAGTTTAATTCGCCGTAACCATTTTGTCCGTAGGAAAAGTCGCCGTAGAAAAACAGTAGAAGATTTAATTATTTTAAACACTTACAAATTCATCATTTAATGAATCATGAAATTTTCATATAAACGAACTTTATGGACGATGAAATGGGATGTTTTGTAGGTATTATGGTATATGCAGGATAGGTGGTGATGAATGAGTTCTTGGGGTGAATGAGGAAATTGTAATGAATGAATGGATCGCGAGTCTGTTTAACTAAGACTAGGATAGCTAATGAAGACCAGCCTCTCTCCATTTCCCCTTCGGCCTTGTACCACAGTTTTGTACTTATAATCTACGTAATAAATAATCTTACAAATGCATACGCACACAACATATTTTCCGTTATTCATCTGATGAAGCCATATAGGCGAAATGCATTATCAAATATTATTATGAACGTTTTTCCAAATGTCAATGACTTATAACTTTGTCGGGATTACATACCTAAATTAATTATATGTATATATGAAGTAAATATAAAATTAATCATAAGCTATCACAGAAGAGTTGAAAAAAGTTCAATATCTTACGGTTCATTAAAATCCGAAAAATGCTCATTTTGATTTTGTGTTATACAAAGGAAATCATTTGATGTTATAGTAGCATCCAAAACGTGTTTCTGCTACATAAAAGGTGTTTGAAAGCGAAAGCCTAGTGAACTTTTCTGATGACGTAGAAATCGTTTATTTCATGCTTAATTCAATGCTTAGCTATTCAGGAAATGATGAGCATAAACACAAACAAAAAATGATATGGACAACGTGACAGGAGGACGTCTTGCGAGGCAACCATCTTTCTCATCAGGACCTTATCCGATTTTTTGAGTATCAGCTCAAGATGAAGATTATAACTGATAGAAAACCCTTAGTTTCAACAGACTTTAGCAAAAGGTGGGTGACGGAGGCGAGCTTGGTTCGTGTGAACGGGGCTAGCCTCGATTTTCTCTTTTAGGTTAAGCTAATTCACATTGGGGTGGTTTTCTGTGGAGCCCTTCCCTGGCCAGGCTAGACAAGCTTTGTATACCGAGTTAATGTAAGTAAGCGTTGTTTCCGGTCTGCTCCCGGCTACATCTTTGTTTATGATCCAAGTTGAGATTCCCAACCTCCCCAGTTTGTTTTTTCGCCTCCTTTGATCTCGACAGGGTCAGCTTTATTTATTCTCCATGTCTGTATATATTATCTTCTTTCACTCTCCCTTCGTCAGAGAGCCTCTTGATTCTGTCGTAGGGCAGAATACAGCAACCTCTCTTTTTTGAGGGCTGGACGGGTCCAACTAACATCAGTTCATCCGCCCCCTCACAATTTTATATCATGTCCAAATTTTTATGTATTGTATTTTATAATCATGAAATTAAATTTTTATGTCATGGGGCGCGTTTTTTAGGCCCCTACCCTCGAGAGTATGTGGTATTATGGTGTATGGAGGATTGCTAGGCGATGGATGAGTTTTTGTGATGAATGTGTCAATTGTAAGGAATGAATGGATCGTGAATCAGATTAGCTAGGTATAGGATAGTAAGTGACGACCAGCCTCAACCCAATTCCCCCCTTTTCAACCTTGTGCCACAATTGTGTATTTTACGCAATAAACAAACAAAAACTGCACAAGAACATAAAGGTTTTGATATTTTATAAGTACAATTCCTCTGCCAGTTTCTGAATTCCTAACCTCCCCTGCTTGTTTTTTTTTTTTTTTTTTTTTTTCTACCCTTTTTTATTTTGACAAGATCAGCCTTTGACTTTCCCATTCCGTAATTTATTTTACCCTTGCCTCTGGCCACTCTTATTTTTCTGCGGAGTAGCCGGGCCCTACTAGCATTTTTTCTTATTTGAATGTTTGATTGTACATTATAGTCATTATTGCGTTCATCCTTTCGCCTTATTTCATATAATATAATTTTATATATTTTTGTTAAAAAACAATTTGTATATTATCAAATTTTTATTTAATGGGCATTTTAGCAAGATCCCTATGAATATGCGGTATTGTGGTATATGTTGGGTCGAATGAGGATGGATGAATTCTTGTGGTGATTGAGTAAATTGTAATGAATGAATGGGTTGTGAATCAGATTAGCTAATTTTCTTGGATAGTCAGTGTTGACCAGACTCACTCGGCTCCCCTTTCGGTCTTGTGCCTAAATTGTAATTATATTGCAATAAATAATCATTTACCAAATTATTTAAATATTAGTGACCCTGTGCCGTCCAAAAACTCGAAGGGCAAGACACGTTAGATCGAGTTTGTTTGACCCGGCATCTCCTTTTCTGGCAGTGGGGGATGCTCAAAGTAATTGAAGTGCCGGACCTCGGAAATTCTCACCCCGGTACTGTTGGGGTCCTCGCCAGACATGCAAGATTTTTGTAGACCTTAGATCGATGTATTCAGTGGATTCAGAATATGAACGGTGGTTTCTAATGGATGAGAAGAGGAAGTTTATTGATGTGGTCAACGTAATAGATATAGTTTCTTAGAGATGTATACAATTTCCTGGCGTTGTTTGGTAAGATATGCCATCATTAGATCCCATACCATAGGCATATTCAAAGTCCAACCTGGGGCCAATAAAGGCTCGCAGTCAAATTTCATATGGTCTCCATCCTGTCATAGAATGCATCACTTAAGGACCGCCAGTATTGTCAATCAAAGGATGTAAAGTACCCACCTAAGAAATGCAATTTCATATTTTACCCAAAAGCTGGCAGCTGCACTGTGTTGCTTCCCTTTGGCGGTGTGACCCTGACCTTGACCTTTTCCGGCCAATTTCTAAAATCACTGTCTGTGAACCAACACCTGCCCTACATACTGCAGTCCAGATCTCAGTATCACCCTTCACATTAGGGAAGGCAGGTTATTTGTTTTGGTTATCTGAGATGAATGAAATCTAAAATCTTAGTTAATTAAATTTGCTTTGTGTTGGTCAAAATCAGTTATAATTCTATTTGGACACTTGAGCATTTGTCACTTTGTTTTCGACTTCTTAATAAGATGAATGTTGGTGTTATGTTCCTGTTCACATGTTTTTAACTTAAAAGTTGACAGACAACATTAATTGCCAATAATATGTAATGTTTAAGATTAACCTGAGATATATTATAGCTTCCCGGAAGTTCTTTATTCTCAGACATATTTTACTTCATCTTATGTAGGTTTCAGATGTGACAGCCTGGATGATTTTGGTAACAGCTGTTAAAATTTACTTGTCATCCATGTGAAGAAATGGAAATATGCCATTTATAATAAATTTTTCATTAGACAGTTCAGTTGCATTAAATTTTAACTAGCAGCGATACCCAGCTGGTCGATCAGAAAAAGCGTTCAATTAAAATGGAGCAAAAACAGTATCAATGTTTAGATGTAACAGAGTCTATCTTCTTCAATTACTTTAAAGTACTTTCATTAAAAAAACATTTTGAATTAATGCAGTTACTGATATAACAGAAGTAGTCTGTATTTATTCAATCGAAGTTAGTCGAGGACATGAAGGGGAAAAACAGGCAATATGAAGACCCACTTCAGACCACAGTTATTTTAGAGTTTTTGAAATTCAATTTGTCAATGTGCTACCAGGGATGTAAAAGAGGATACATTTATAAAGCAATTTGATGAAAATTGGTTAAAAGTTCAACGAAAAATAAGAAACTAGTAAAAATCGCCATTTTTCGCTATTTAGACGGGTTTTCACGATATGGGTGGACTCAATTATCAAGTTAAATGACTGTTAAAAATCAACTTATTGTAGGCTAAAATTGAGTGAAGTTTGTATTAGATTGCTTGAAAATTAAGGGAGTTTTTACTTTAAAATTTGTATTGAAATCGATATGTGCTGAAATCGATTTGTGTTGAAATCAATTTTTTGTTTTTCGCAGCTTTTCGCTAAACGCAATGTAGAAATATGGTTCTACAGAATGATGGTGAAAATACTATGTGAGCAACGACGAACTTTTAGAGAAAATGGAAACAAAAAGTATATTTATGCATAACATCAGGAAGAGACACTCGGAATTTCTAGGGAAGGAGGGCTTGGAAAATATACTGAAGGTTAGAGGAAAACAAAGCATAACTGACCAGGCAGAGCAGGGTTTAGGCGAGATTGCAAAAAGACAATATATTAAAAGCTACAAAGGACAGGAAAATGTGGAGAGCCATGATCACCTAAATCCTGAAGAGTCACGGCATATGAAAGAAGTCGAATGAACTTAAGTAAATGAATAGTGGAACAAGGTTTAGAAGAAATAACAAAAAGTCAAAATTTATTAAGAGCTACAAAGGACAGGAAATTGTGGAGAGCCATGATCACTCACGTTCTGAAGGGACATAGCACATAGAAGAAGAATGAACTTGAGTAAATGGATAGTGGAACAAGGTTTAGAAGAAATAACAAAAAGACAAAATTTATTAAGAGCTACAAACGACAGAAAGAAGTTGTGGAGTGCCATGATCGCTAATTTCCGAGTAATTTGTTTAATGACGGCTGATAAACAATCAACTAGTGAAGTACCGGATAATATTAAATTTAATAAGTTATGAAATGCGAAAAATATTGATTTGGTTTGGTTTTATTTATAACATGTCAATTCATGTGGCAATAGCATTCAACCTACTTCATTTTTTTAGTCGATTTCACCGCATGCAAAGCAAAAAGGCGACTAAGACAAAGAGTTACAGGGTGTGGAAGAATAAGAACAAAAATATTAATGCTCACTGGTCAGGGGAAAGAGTAATCTAGATAACACTAGATAGCGATTGACATTGCATTTGAATTTTTGGAGTTTAAAGTTGGATGGAAAGCATGGAACCGGAACGGAGTTCCACAAGCGAGAAGTGCGGGAAAAGAAACTGTTAGCATAGAACTTACGACTAGCCAGCTCAACTATAAATTGATGAGATCTCGACGTCAGTCTAGTACTGCGTTTAAATTCAAAAAGTCTAGGTACCATAGCGAAGAGCTCATCCGAACAATTACCTTGAAAGTATTTATAGAAAACACATAGAGAGGCAACTTTCCTGCAGTGGGAAAGCGACAGGAGCTGAGCTGCCAGATCAGGACCAATAATATTGCTGATTCTTCTTTGGATTTTATCAAGAAGGTCATGGTAAATAGCAGGGACAAGTGACCATATGTGGCAGCAATATTCTAAGCATGGGCGAATGGTAGACTTATAGATATGTAAGATAGATTCTGGAGAGAAAAATTGTCTCGCACGACACAGTGAACCAACTTTCTTAGCAGCTGACCTAGCAATGGATTCAATATAGTCTTTTCACTTCATGTCAGCTGAGAACGTGAGCCCGAGAAGGCGCAACGTGTAACTTTTCTGGAGGATAGCATCAGCCATGATGCTAACCTCAAGGCCGAGAGGGGTCTCTCAGATGATTAATAGAGAGCCGTTTAGCTTTGGAAACGTTAAAATGAAAGTTTTAATATCTCCTAATATTTGTCATTTTCGTTATTTTGGGAGTGTAATGATAAAATAAGAAACAAGTAGTACATCTTTATAAAGAGGTTTAAGAATCGCAGACCTTCCGTAGATACCAGCTTTGTGGAGCACCCGACATACTGTTCTTTTGGTGCAGTTGTTTTATGATTTTTTTGCCACAATTCGTCGATCTCTTTCGGCCAACTTTGGTTTCCGTCCACTATTACTCTTTACTGGTGATCTTTTGCCTTATTTTGTGCAAGCTGCCATAACCGTGAACACTATAGTTTGTGACACATTTAATAATTCAGACATTTTGGTTACAGATATTCCTGCTAATCGAGCACCAACTATTTGTCCTCTTTGAAAATCCGCCCGGTCGCGTATGTAACTCATTTACTTGAAGATAAATAATGACTTAATTAGGGCGAAAAAGCGAGGTAAAGGATTAAAGTGCTGAGCAGTTACCTCTTTAGACCGGTTTGATGTTTATAAATACCCGGAAATGCCGAAATTGAAAAAAAATAATACTATTTTTACAACCGTTCACATTATTTTGTCAAATCCCTATATATATATATATATATATATATATATATATATATATATATATATATAGATATAGTTAAGTAATGAAAATATTGGTAATCCGTATGGATAATCCCAAGGAGGATGAAATCCTGAGAGCTCAATGTTAATTCAGAGCGAATGATTTAATTTAAAGAAAAACAGACCACTTAAAGGCTCCATTGTAATAATTTATTTCACCAGAGAATTTTATTTTGCTCTGGATCTTCATATATATATATATATATATATATATATATATATATATATATATATATATATGTGTGTGTGTGTGTGTGTGTGTGTGTGTGTGAATATTGAAGACAACACTCAGAGGCGACAGGCAGTTTCATGCTAGACGCAATCGTCAGGGCGCCTGACGATTGCGTCAGATTTTGAGCATTTTATCGCATAAATATAGCTCACCTTTAAACTATATTTCTTCATATATATATATATATATATATATATATATATATGCGTGTGTGTGTGCCTGTATAATTGCCATATATATAATATGCATATATATATATATATATATATATATATATATATATATATATATATACTTTTTTGTCTAATCCCTGTATATATTTATTTATTTAAGCAGTAAGAATTTATCCAAACAAGTTTTGTTAAAATCAGCCAAGGCGTGTCTTTAATTTTTTAGTTACCCTAATTCCCTATGTATAATACGCCTTTATCTATAATACGGACACCTAAAATTGCTAAGTCCCGTAACTCTGTAAATAGTCATGGGGGTCTTTTTTTACACTGTATGAATATTATGCACATGATCCCTCTTCTAAATCGATAAAAATTCAATACCTTTCGATTCTCACAAATATCTAACAAATGCTAATTTAAAAAAATATTATCCCCAGCTATAGATTAAATATCAGAGCAAACACTAACCAGTCTAAGAGAAGGATAGCATCTATAAATTAAAAAAAAAACATGCCACAGAGAAAGCAATCTATTATCTTTACTAAGAAAAATGGCAATGCACAGTTTACATGCGGAGGGTCGTTTGGGGACCTTGTGGCACTTAGTGCACCAGGTCTCCAAAAAGAGAAGCTTTGGCGAAATATGATCATCTAAATCATGAAGCGAAACACTGCTTAAAAAGATTAAAATTGTAAATCTAAAATACCAAACTGAATAAATACTAGTATATAATTTAAATAAAGAAAAGGGGATACTTACTGTGTGTCATTTTGATGCGATGAAGCTGGTCTCTTTTTCTTCGTATATTTTCTCCTTCAAAATTGTCTCGACGACGCGTCGCTTTTCAAAAGTTCGATATCGTAAAAAATACATGGAAAATATATTGTCTCTCATAAAAAATTTTTAAACGTCTCTGAACATTTTTTTTTATTTTCACTCATCCGAGATTTTATTTGTTTTTCACTGGTGACAGAACATCAAGCTTCCTTTTGTTCTGACAGTGAAAATTGCGTTTATTGACAAACATCTTTATGTCCTGAGTGCTTGAATAATATATTTTATCTTTTTAGTATTTTGTAACATCCCGATGGCAAATTTCGAAGCGTAACGTAGCGCGCCAGTCTCCCTAACAACAGCGACAGCAATAATAAAAACACTCTCAACAATAGAATAAATATTAAAAAAAAAAAAGCATATTTAGATGGGGGATATTTTCTGTTAATTCACTCCAAATAATGTAAAGTTACTTCTCGCAAATATTAATTCACCCCGACAAAAATGATTAAATTTGCCTCTTCTTCTCCCTCCAGCTATGGGTAAATAGCAGGACAGACTGGGTTCTATAGCCTTGGATGGCAACTGGTCTAGGAGAAGGACAACTCTGAATTCAAAACCTGCGGAGGGTCGTTTGGGGACCTTGTGGCACTTAGTGCACCAGGTCTCCAAAAAGTGTGGATGGTCCTGCACGAAACCTTCACCACTATAATCAAATCTCATGTGCTGTTGTCGGGCTGTCGGTTTCCTGGGAACTGATCTGCTTGACCCTCATGCGTCGACTTCGACGGGAGAGTCGACTATATATATATATATATATATATTTCTTGGATTGACCCTGGGTTTCACGCTATTTGTGATCGTCAGACAAACTGATTAATTTTTAAATTTTGGATTTATATATAGTGACGTATATCGGTGTTTTTATGGCAGTGGGAAGAAAAATTGTCTTCAGAAAGCCACTCAGACTTGCGCAGACATACATACACGCACGTTCACTTATTGATGTACGCAGACATACATACACGCACATCAATATGTGAACGTGCGTGTATGTATGTTTGCCGTTTGCGTAAGTATGAGTGGCGTTCCGACGACAATTTTTCCGCCCACTACCATAAAATCACCGATATACGTCACTATATATAAATCCAAAATTTAAAAATTAATCATTTTCTCTGACGACCGATATAGCGTGAAACCCAAGCTCACAAACTCACATCAATACAACTAAATATGTTAACTCTATCACTGATATTGAGCGCTTTCCAATAAGTACCACGCATATACAATATATAAACAATATATATAAAAAATTACATGAATATATATATTTATATAGATATACATTTTACATATATATATCAGGTCATCCCATAAGTTCTGTCCGAATTTTACCTTTTTTTTAAATAAATGAAAGAGTATTTTATGATGTCTAATAGAGCGGAACATTATTTTTATGTTTAGATGCATTTAAACTGATCAAATTTTATTTCAGAGAACAATAAAATTAAATTTTGTTTAATTAAAACCCTGCTAACATGGAATTACCCAAGAATCATTTGAGGCACATAATGCTTTATGAGATCAAGAAAGGAAACCCAGTAACCGAAGCGGTTAGAAACATTCACTCAGTTTATGGAGAGGAATATGTGAATAAAAGAACTTTCAGAAGATGGTTTGCAAAATTCAGAGGTGGAGATTTCACCCTTGAAGATGAAGATCGAACCGGACGTCCAGTTGAGTTTGATGAAAAGCTTCTTGAACCAGCACTTGAAGAAAATCCTGCTTTATCAGTTGAGGAATTGGCAGTGGTTCACAGTTCAAACCATACAACTGTTCATCGTCATCTTCAACAACTTGGAAAAGTTCCTAAACTTGGAAAATGGGTGCCTCATGAATTGTCTGAAAACAACCTCAAATCCCGAGTTGACATCTGCACTTCTCTCCATTCTCGCTAACTTGTTTCACCTTTTTTGGATAGACTTGTGACTGGCGACGAAAAATGGATCTTTTATCGAAATGTTAAGCATCGTAGACAGTGGCTTGGTAAAGGGGAAGGACCCCAGCTACAACCGAGAAGGGAACTTCATGGGCAAAAGGTTCTTCTTTCAATCTGGTGGGATCGCCAAGGAATAATCCACTTTGAATTCTTACCACCTAATGCAACAATTAATGCTCAAATATACTGTCAGTAATTAGAGCGTTTGAACCAAGCTTTGAGGAAAAAAAGACCTGCTCTAGTGAATCGAAAAGAGGTGATGTTTCATCTGGACAATGCGCGACCCCACACAGCAAGAATCGCGTCACAAAAGATCCAAGAACTTGGTTGGAAGAAAATTCCTCATCCACCTTATTCTCCCGATCTTGCTCCTTCAGACTACCATTTCTTTTGTAGCTTACATAATCATTTGGAAGAAACAGCTTTTGTAACACAGGAAGAGGTTAAAACTGACATTTGTGAGTCCTTTGAATAAAAGCCAAAAAAATTTTACAGTAATGGAATTAGTAAGCTTGTTAATAGATGGAAGGAAGTCATAGATTATCAGGGAAAATACATTGTTGATTGAATCTGTAATTAAATGTAACATTTGGTCACTTGTTTTCTTTATTCAAAATTCGGACAGAACTTATGGGATGACCTGATATATATATATATATATATATGTATATATATATATATATACATATTATATATATATATATATATATATACATATATATATATGTACATACATATCATATACATACATAAATATATATAAAAATTATATATATGCATATTTTATATATATATATATATATATATACATATTATATATATACATATTACATATATACAAATTACAATTATATATACATATTATATATACACATTATATATATACATATTTTTATATATATACATATTATATATATACATTATATATATACATATTATATATACACATATATATACATAATATATATACATATTTTATATATATATACATATTATATATACACATTATATATATACATATTTTATATATATATATATTTTATATATATACATATTATATATACACATTATATATATACATTATATATATACATATTATATATATATTATATATACACATATATATACATTATATATATATATATTTTATATATATACATATAATATATACATATTATATATATACATTATATATATATATTTTATATATATATACATATTTTATATACACATCATATATATACATTATATATATACATATTTTATATATATACATATTATATATATACATATTATATATATACATATATATATACAAAGACATATACATACATACATATACATATATATACATACATACATATGCATATATATATATACATACATACATTTACATATATATATATATACATACATATATACATACATTCATATATATATATATATATATATATATATATATATATATATATATATATATATATATATATATATATATATATATATATATATATATATATAATGAGCAACATTATGAACACCTAAAATTCTATACATTAGTTTTCAATTGGAAGTTTTGGGTGACATATTCTGGAGGAAATAGATGATGTCTGTATTCCAGAATTAAACATTTGAATGTAATCGCACAATTAAAGAAATTGCTTAATATATATTAGAAGTGTATAAATTAACTAATTTTGTTTATAACTTTATAATTTTTTTCCTAATTTTATTTGATTCCCTTTCAGGACGCTATTAGTAATGAAATACACAAGGACGCATCCTTATTAACCCTACCTCAGTTTCTTTGCCAGGGTTTCCATAAAAAAAAAGTCTATCGTCAAAAGATCAATATTTTAGCTAAGCTTAAAGAAAAAGACTTTCAACAAACAGTGCAGGAGATAACCCCTGAAATGCTTCAAAATGTGTTTTGAAACGCTATGGATAGATTTGAAATTTGCAGGTATGCAGACGGAGCACCCGTTGAGAATTTTCAATAAACTTTTGACGTAAGATTTTTAAATCTATTTGTTTTGTATCATAATTAATTAATAAACATAAAATTGAGTCAGTTTTTTTAAAAAAATATTCCCAATTTCATTGAAATAGATAATTAATTTTGGGTCACCCTGCGTATCTTTTTCAGCTTGTAAGATTGAAACTTTGGAAAAGCACTTATATTAAGATCGATCCATTGCTTTTATACAAACGCTAGTTTGTACATCATGAATGATAAATATGTTGTTTTGTCAATAAAAAATATTATGTTTCAGATCTACATTTCTCTCAGTTATCGTATACTAACTTTTATATGTCTTTCTTTAGAATATTTAAATAAGTATTATTTGTTGCTACCTATACAATATTTGAAATAATTTGTCAATGCATATTTTATAGCCACTAGAAAAATGCAAGGGAAATATCCTTTTTTAATGAGAAGATAACTCTTCTTTCAAAATAGTTATTTTCAAAAACGAGTTATCGTTCTAAGGGTCGTTATGTTTACAACATACGTTTATCCACACCGTAGGACTTCAAGCCGGAGATAATTTCTGTATATAGTTAATATATATTTCCATAGGAAAACGGCGCCATGGGCTTGTAAGCTGTCCCTTGTGGCAGCTGATTGCTCCGGGTCGAAGCCCTGGCGAGGCAAATGCTCGGTTTGATTCCTGGAAGCTGACTGAAGTACTGACCACTCTCGCCATTCTATGGAGTGATGTCACCAAGCGGCCACCATGCGACTCATGTGACATCCACGATATTACACCATCAAACAATCCTATGTTTATGGAATGTAAGCGCTAAATCCCGGGGTGTTCAAATGAAAAGGGACTCAGCTTTTGAAGATAAATGAACACAACAATAATCACTATTTAATTGTATTTACTATACGAATGCATAAAAGTGTAACATGAAAAATGACAATTTGCGTCTGCGGACTTAGCTTAGGTGAAAAGGGCCGATTTTCTTGTCAACATTCTTGATTGAAGCAAAATTCCCTTTCAGATCCCGGCTAGCTTCTTTCGACAGTAGTAATTTCTTTTGAGTTTTACGGTCCCCTTTCTGATACCACAGACCGGCCCTGTAGTGAAGCAGCGACGGTGCATACTTGTGATGGAAGGACAAGAGTGGATGGGTCTTTGAATAGCCAGGGTTACGGAGGCACGGTGGAAAAAAACAAAAAAACATTGGAAAACAACGGGTCACGGGCAGTCTAGTATAATTATAAGAATGAACGTGAAGGTATGAATATTGTTGAAGACACTTCCTCGTTTAGTGAATTTTTCTAGTAAAGAGTCACTATTTTAATTTTGCTTTGGTAGCGTTCACATTCAACTCAAGTCTCCTCGGCACACCCATTTTTGATGATGCCTCAGCCTCCGGATAATATCTCCGGTCCCCTCCCGAAGGAAAGGTTCTGTTTGTGGGGGATAGACCTCTGGGACGAGCTCATATTCATTTTCAACTTCCCAGGTAAAAGCCAGGTAAATATATTATCGTACTATAGGGGTAATTTCACTACGCCCACGTTGAAACCGAATGTCACACAAGGTCAATCTTTACCAGCAATACCGTGGGAAAATTGCTCAAGACCCTCTCGGTACTTCCCTTTTTAGAGCACACCTCAGGCCCCTGGTAATAACCACAGCCCACTCTCGAAGGAGAGGTACTACCTGGGGGATGGCTCCCTGAGGCTTGAGCTAATATTAATTTTCAACTTTCCCGGCAAAAGCCAGATAAGTACAGGATGCAATGGGTAAATTGTCACCATTTTATATTTTTAATTTCGCGCATGCGCGTTGTTTGTTTCTGATTTTGTAGACTCCACAGTATAGTAGGGTCAGTTGGGTACCGTATGTGAGAAAAATCTGCCAGAAATTTGGAAAGTGCATGCTGTACTGCTTGGCATTTACGCCTGAAGCTCCAATACGAATATTTCAGAGTGTTTGGGTGTCAATCCGAGGACAGTGGCTCGGTCAGGAGTGGGGCTGGTAGAAGACCCTATGTCTGGCAACAGGAGTCTGCACCATGCCACACAAGTAGGAGAGCCCAATCATGGCTGTTAAACAATTTCTGCAACCATCTGATCCCCTAACTCCCCACACTGCAACCCACTTGATTATTATATGTGAGGCAAGAGACCAACAAAACTCAAACTGAAGTCAAGTATTATGGCTGCATTCATCAACTTAAACAAAGAGACCATCTAGAAGAGTTGTAGGAGATTCCAAAGTCGTCTGGAGGCCGTAGTTGAAGCCAATGGCGATTTTATTGAATAAATCTATTATTTACTATTTCAAGATATTTTTGTGTAACTTTGGTAAATATATCTGTTAAAACGAGATGTCAATGTTATTTTCATTTTTGCATTATTTAGACAATAATTTATCCATTGCACCCTGTATATATATTTCAAATATTAAACAACAATTTATCCATCGCACCTTGTATATACAATTCAAATACTAGATGACAATTTAACTATCGCACCCTGTATACACACACACACACACATACACACACACATATATATATATATATATATAATTATATAATATATACATATAATTCAAATATTAGACATTTTATCCATCGCACCCTATATATAGAATTCAAATACTAGACGACATTTTACCCATCGCTCTCTCTCTCTCTCTCTCTCTATATATATATATATATATATATATATACACACACACACATACTAGAAGACAATTTATCCATCGCACCCTGCAAATGGTTGTACTACAGATTCGCATTATACGCAAGAATATAATTTATTCCTTGTTTTTAGCTTCAGAAACATGGTGTCGTATTGAAGTCGTAATATAGGTAAGAGATTACAGTAGCGTTGAGACTTTTTACAGTAAAATGAACAACAAATAAATGACCACATGAAACAATCTTGATTGCACAATTCCATTGGCAGGAGATATTTTTTGAACGACTTAGTTTTCAAATCGTAGAGGTGACGCATTAACTGATTAGGTCGCCAGGGCAGGGCATTGTGAGGAGCAGAAAGAAGAGAGAAATGACAGTGATTATTTCACTGTTATTTCGTCGCACAACCTGCTTCTACAACGCTTCTCTTTCGTTGACTCAGTTACAAAATACTACGAATACACGCAAGCTAATTAAGTTAATTAATTGTATTATGAGGCCCGTGAAAGACAAGTCAGTGACGTCTTGTCATTTTGCACAGTGCAACACACTCTTCTATTTTAGAGGTCACAATATCCAAAATAATGGCTTCCAAAACAATGGCTGAGGATCGTAAAGATTTATTTATTTATTTTTTTTACAGTGAACTTGTACAAGGTCCGAGACCACTCGAGCTAGAGTGTTACAGAGTAAGGGGCACAGTTTATGCGGATAGTTGTGGAAGATAACGGTTAACTCCAGACTTGAATAGGTTAAGTTTGTAGTGATTGTGGAAGCATCTTCTTGGGAGTTGGTTCCACAGTGTAGTGATTCGCTGGGAGAAGCTGCTCGAGTGGAACTTACTTTTCACCAATGGAATACGCGGGGCATTAGGGTGGTTTATTACAATTCAGAGTGACATGGCGGTTTCTTGCCGTGAAGGTTAGGCCCTAACCGTGGACTGGAGTCTAGGAATCTCTCCACTCAGCGATGCCATGGAAATGGAGACAGGAAGACTATCATTTAAACACATTAAATTCTATTGTTTGTCTCGTAGTTTTCTTTATGTTTCAAACCTCATAAACAATAAAAATGAAGAATGCCGAAAGAAATTCTCTACTAGAAAGAGAATGGTAATTATAAGAACTGAAGACAATTACCGAAAGAATCCCACTTGTTCCCTTTTCAAATTCTAATAAACCCTTTGAAATTAAATCTCTTTTGTCTTCAAGAATTTGTAATTACTTTCAAATGTCTCCAACATAGGTGCTGTACTTTTTTTTTTTTTAAATTAAGTTAATTAATTGTATTATGAGGCCCGTGAAAGACAAGTCAGAGACGTCTTGTCATTTTGCACAGTGCAACACACTCTCCTATTTTAGAGGTCACAATAACCAAATTAATAGTTTCCAAAACAATGGCTGCGATATAATGAGGGTCGTAAGGGTTTTTTTTTCTTACACAGTGAGATTCACCTTGTACAAAGCCGAGGAGGTAGAAGGGTTACATTAAGGGTTAGTTTATGTGGATAGAAGGCAAAGGTAACGTTTAACTCTAGACTTGAACAGGTTAAGATTGGAGTGATCAGGGAAACATCCTCTTGGGAGTTTGGTCCACAGAGCAGTAGTTCGCGAGAAGAAGCTGTTTGAGTGGAACTTCTCGCCGATCGAATACGGAGGGAATATGGATAGTTTGTTACTATTTAAGTGTCATGTTGGGTCCTAGCCGCGAAGGTTACACTTGGCGGAAACAAGGAATGTAGTTCGTCCGTGGAAGTAGCCATAGATCGTTGAGAGGCTCGCCACATCTAACCTGTGTGTGTGTGTGTGTGTGTGTGTGTGTGTGTGTGTGTGTGTGATAGATAAAAGAGGTGGGTAATACTTCTTCAAGGACTCTGAGACGATAGGATGAACGAAGGTAAAAAAATATTGAATTTTTAAAAAATTTCACCTCAAGTAAGGTAAGAAAGCCTCTAAGGCGCATGGGTTACTGAATGTTAAAGAATATAAGAAAAAAGAAAAATAGAGAAAGAACAATAAAAGAGCAATAATTAAGAAGACAGTAGATAACGATTGACGTTGCATTTAAATTTGTGGTGGTGGAGAACTTGGAGAGGGGAATTAACAGAAGATAACTGATAACTGACATCCATTAGACATGGCACGTGGAACTAGAACAGTCTACCCCAGCGAGCGAAATAAAGGGTTCAGTTCGACATTCCAAGCACCTGAAGAAGGCAGGAGCGTACAACGGCCGAAACGTTGTGATAAATATGGCAACAAAGATGAGGATGATAGTTCGAACAATGTAAATGGTGTAAATATTTGAAGATCAAAGTTGACTGAAACAAGAAGGAGGAAGAGACTTTCACAATCGAGAAATGCAAGAGAAGAAACTGTTAGGATAGAACTTACGGTTGCATCTCGCCATTTCAACTGTAAAATGATGACAGCTAGCTGCCTATCCAGTACTGCGCTAAAATTCAAAAAGTCCACAGTCAACTCCAAAAGTATTGGAAGGGCAAGGTCAATTCCTTTGTTCAATTCGTGGGTTTAAGATCAAATCATGAATATAAGACAAGAGTTCAGAATTTCAGCTGGTATTTACATTTTGATGTGTTAAACAACTTAGGACATATCACCTTTTGTTTGAATCCAAACATTTTTCAAGTGAGCAAAACTATTGGAACACGTGACTGATAAGTGTTTCTTGCTGCCGAGGTGTTGCCTCTTAGCTTGATTGTATAAACCTTTTAGCTTGATTAAATAGCTCGGAATGACCACTCTTGGTTTTAGTCTTGGGTTTCACCTGTGAAGACTGTATTCCTTGTTAAAACAGATATACCAACATGAAGACATATGGGAGAAAATCAAGCCATTTTGAAGCCGAGAAGGAAAATCGATCAGAGCCATTGAACTAACATTGGGCAAAGCCAACACATCAACTTGGAATGTCCTGAAAAAGAAAGAAACTACCGGTGTATTGAACAACAGACATAGAACAGGTCGGCCAAGGAAAACAAAAATAACAATTAATGATAGAAACATCGTGGGATCTGTGAGGAAAAAACCCAAAACAACAGTCAGTGATCACCCCAAACAAGGGGATAAATCCATTTCAAGGCGATAACCCTTATCTTCCATGAAATGGCGACATTAAAAGTTATAATCATTACAGGGTGAAAAAAGTGAAAAAAATTATGCGTAAGGCGTTTCGATCTTTAAGGACTTCATCCGATTGAAATAACGTTCCAAAAGACGAAACGCGTTACACATATTTTTCTCCACTTTGCCATTCATTTTTTTTTTATCATTTCACTTCAAGCAAGAGAATATAACCACCAAGACGGATATATGTCTAAGTTTGACAGAAAATCAGTAAAAGAAAAACATTATTACGGAGAGGGAAAAATAAAAGAACAAGAAGGCAGAAGATAACGATTGACATTGCATTTAAAATTTTGATGATCAAAGGCAATAAAGCCACTAAGACGCAACGGGTTACTGAGTGTTAGAGAATATGAGAAGAGCGAGAGAATAAACTCTTAGCATAGAACTTACGGTTACATTTAGTAATTTCAACTGTAAAATGATGAGACCTAGCAGCCAATCTAGTATTGCGTTTAAATTTGTAAAGTCAAGACAACAAGGAGGAAAGCAATATTCATTTTGAATAATACAAAAATGTGGCACAAGACCATGTGGCGACAGGGGAAAACTGATCTTCAATGTGTCGATTACTGACCCAAATATACGACAGTATTCCTTACATCAAAACAACACCTTTCTTACTTACCTTTCTTACTATAGCCACCATAATACCTCTATGTAGTCCTAACTAGATCTCATATGTAAAATTTGTCTGGGGAGGGAATGAAAATCTCTATCTATAAAAGTCAGGATGTGTGTGTGTGTAACGAATGAACGGTCGCAATTTTCGAAGGATTTGCACCAAATTTTACATGCACATGCTCCAAGTTAGCGGCAAGGCCAAGACTGACCTTGCATTTCCCAAATCTCGTTGATAGTGGAAATAATCTATTTTTCATGCTTTTACGGCAATTTTCATGTAGTTTGCGGCTATTTTCTACTGGCCAGAGTGAGAGCCTATAGCTGGCTGCCACGAATAGGCAGGAAGATTCTATTGGCCAGCGTGAGAGCCAACAGCTGACTGATACGAATATTAACTAGCATGCTAGCATGCAAAACAAATCGATAGCTGCATTCGTCACAAGTGGGAAAAATTTTAATCTGCATGGCACTTTACTCCAATTGGCTCATTCGCTTGCTTAAACTCAACGTTGATTCTGATTCCGCAGAACTGGGTTGGGTGTGAAAAAGTATTTTGTTGTTAACATTCTTTTTTCATTCGGTTTTTCCAGTTACGAGTCCTTTTTTAAAGCTGATCGTTTTGTGTTCATTTTGTTTAGTTCTTTTTTCGTAACAGATTTAATGTTTAGTATAGAGCTTCGAAAAACTTCGCAGTGTGAGATAGGCAAGAAGTAAGGCATGTAGCAACATCAGCACAGCAAGGAAGGGCAAAAATAGTCACGTGATAGCGATTGCTGTATGAGTCGTACGATTTTTGAATCAAGCACGGGCAACGCCGGGCCATGCTGCTAGTAACAGCAAAACAGTAAAATTAAATGAATATTTACAATTTAGGAGGGAAGCTCATTAGAATAATTCTTATGGAAATATTTATAGAAAAGTTACAGGGAAACTACGTTACAGTGGTGGGGAATTGACTGAAGCCGAGATGCCAGGTTAAGACCAATACGATTGCAGATTCGTCTTTGGAGTTTATCAAAAACCTCTAAATACACAGCAGAAGTCCCGGACCAGATGTGACAGCAATATTCAATGGCTGACACTATTCTGATATATAGAAATTCATATATCATGTTCCCCCACGCATCACAGTCAGAATATATAGACTAGAGAGAAACATACATTTGGTGTATTGAATTATAACATAAAACCAGTATACAATGCCTTTTATTTCTTATTCGCAGCTGTTGCGTACATATGGCCGAATCGTCGCTTTTAAACACAATTTCCACCTTCTGCCAGTCTGACAACAAAAACAATGCACACATTCACGTAATTTTATTAAAGGTGTTGCGTATAGACGGTGAATGAATAATAGATTATTCCTTTTTTTAAGCTAATGATGCGTGTCGATCAAATTTCAACGCTGGGTGATGAACTTAGAGAAGGTAGTATTAATCCGGGTAACTAAAACACAATTTGTAGATCCTTGTCGAGTATCAAGCTTTGAGGTTGAGATGGTCAAAGATATCAGATGTACTGAATTATTTATTGGCAGATCAAAAACGTAGCAAAAAGAAGGGGAGATAACTTGTCTGAACATATATACTGGGAATCGATTCGTTTATTCTTGAAACCAATTAAATATTCACTCTTCTCTCTCTCTCTCACATATATATATATATATATATATATATATATATATATATATATATATATATATATATATATATATATATATCCTTGTGCAGGTATGCAGAAAATAGAAAAGAACACGTTGGGTGCATAATCCGGGGTTCCTTAGTATTTTTGTTTTTATTTTTAAAAAACAGTGCTCCATACAGAAGTAGAGCTTATAATATATATATATATATATATATATATATATATATATATATATATATATATATATATATGAGATTATAATAAAACATTTTAAATCACTACACAAATGTTTCAATACTATGACTGCTTTTCCTCAGGGGATGATTGGTACCTGATGATAAAATGATTTTTTAGAGAAATTTAAAAACAAATCTTTATCTCTTTTCGGAAAGTTAAAGCGGGGATCATAAGGTCACAATTAAAAATATACTTGAGGGTGTGTCTCGATTAACCAATTAAATGTCAGATCTACGCTAAATAGAAAATTAAGGTCAGAGGGTGGAGGTGGCGGAGTTATTTTTTCATAAACCGGCACTTAGACATGCCATCATTGACGAAGTGGGGGGGGGAACAGCGACAAATGTATCATGTGTATGTGTGTGTGTGTGTGTGTGTAAATATGTAGAAAATAGGAAAGAACTCGCTAGGTAAATAATCCGAAGATCTTTAGTATTTTTGTTTTAATTAAAAAAAAAAAAAAACAGTGCTGGAAACAAAAGTAGAACGTATGGTTAGTATTAAGCTAGGACATAAATTCCTAGCTTTAATTGAAAAACACTTCCCTACAAATAGCAGACTTAGCAAAATATTTAATAAAAAAAAAACAATAATAAAATCCTGGAAAATCATGTAGCGAAAAAAAACATTATATATATATATATATATATATATATATATATATATATATATATATATATATACATGCGCGCATGCGCGTGGCCGAGTGGTTACAATGTTCGCATTCTCGCCTTGGTTGATTTGTCATGAATCAGATTTCCTGTTGTTATTGGTCTCGATACCAGTGTGCTGCACCTTTAGAAAGTGCCTGAAAACCATACCACGGTTGACCCAAGCCTTCTGGCTGAGATTGGGTAGAAGGAAGCCTTGGGAGTCGTCGATAGCTGTACTGGCACCAGGTCACAAGTCACCGTAGCCGAGGGCTTGAGCGTGATGGCCTTGTTCAAATTGTTGATCACGCTAGATGACACACCCTTTCCGAGGAACTGTAACTACGGTCTGCTCAGCGTAGTTGCAGTAAAAACCACAGGTGGGCTCTGTGGGTGTAAAACAAAAAAAAAATGCGCCTGAGAAAGCGTCTGCAATAGGGATTGGCTAGCCGCCCTAGTATACAGGTATCCTCGAATGCGAGCGGCCAGCTATATATATATATATATATATTTATATATATATATAAACACTGAAGTCAACACAGGCGGTCTGACGATGGCGTCCAGCATGAAACAGCCTGTCGCCTCTGAGTGTTTTTAATGTTCACTTTTATATTTATATTTACATACACTCTATCTCTGATATTGAACACTTTATCCCATAAATATAGTACACCTTGAAACTATATTTCTTTATATATATATATATATATATATATATATATATATATATATATATATATATATATATAGTAGCTTAAGAGCAATGATCTGATTTCTCTGACGAAAGGTGTGTCAAGGGCAGAAATCAGAGGTTCTTAACACACTACGGCGACAGTGCACTAGCGCGTAGAAGTGTGCATGGCTGGATCGGGATGTTCAAAAATAGCCGGACACGCGTGAAGCACGAAGAAGGAACAGGAAGCCCATCAACCTCCATCATTCAGCAAGCTTGAGAGATGGAAATGGCGAACCGGCGACTTAACATCAATAAGGTAGCATGTTTTACGCAGATTCCTATCACTGCTCTTTGTTCATCCTTGGGGAACTCTGAACACAGTCGTTACATTGAGAGCTTTTAAATATTATTTATTCCCACGAGAAATACACGGGAAAAATTTCACGGTTTTGCGAATTAAATTTCATAGGCCGTAACTTTTTTCTTTTATTTTCTTACTGAAAGCAAGTATCGTCTCTGGTATGTCTTTTCCGACTTTCCAATGAGATCAAAATGGAATAGTCCATTATTTATGAGGTATTGGCAGGGCGTAAATTTCTTTCCTTCACTTTGTCACTGAAAGCAGGTATCGTTTCTGTTATGTCTTTTCCGACTTTTCAATCAGATCAAAACGGAATAGTCCATTATTTAAACTGAATAGTTCAATTATTTGTGGGGTGTTCATGCCGTAACTGTCATACGATAACAACGGTAATAACAGGCAGAATTAGAATAAGATGCGTAACAATTATGGTTGTGGATCAGTTTATTAATAATAATAGAAAAACCGAACCTCATACCCAGAACGCCGAACATTTCGGGTTACGAACGGTCTTCAGGAACGAATTAAATTCGTCAACCGGGGTTCCACTGTATTAAACTCTGTGAAAAAGAGTTGGAATCCAGAACCATCAAGATTGGAAATTCCCAAAAGAAATCAGTGTTCAGAACGGGCAACCAAGTGCCTTTAAGATCCTTATGACATCGTCAAAATGAAGGAGAATATTCAGCTTACATTTATTTTGTCTAACAAAACACAATATATATTATGCTAAAATTAGGCTAAACATTCCACATTATTTTTCTTTATATAGCTATTCTTACTTGTAGATGTATGTTTCTAATTGTATATGCAAGTTTGCATGTTATGTTATAAACTGTTAAATGCATTAAAAAAATACATAAGTACTATTATATCAAATTATATCATTAGCAAATTGAAAAATAAAGCTTCTGAAATATTGATTTTTTATCCTTGTTGTGTATATGGTAGAATCGAATTTTCATTTTAGGGGTGACCTTTTTTAAGAACTAGAACAAATTAATTTCTTTTTCACTACTTTTGAACAACAGTTTGATTTATGATACAGGAACATAGGGTTATAAAAAAGTAATATATATATCAGTGTAACCCTGATATAAGAGAAACCCGGATATAAGAGAGATTTTATCTGGTCCCAAATTAGAGCCATACTTATCTAAACAAAATAGACCAAGCCCGGATATAAGAGAAACCCGGATATAAGAGACTTCTTCTTCGGTCCCGACAACTTTCTATCCGGGTTACACTGTATATATATATATATATATATATATATATATATATATATATATATATATATATACACACATACATACATATATATATACACATACATACATATATATATATATATATATATAAATATATATATATATATATATATATATATAAAATCTAATATTAGTTTTAAGGTTCTTTAAAAAGAAAAGAAAAAAAGGAAAGGTTAATTATAGGCTTATAAAAATCTGGTATTAATTATACAAAGCGTGGCGGAAATATCCCCCACACAATGGTAAGACAATAGTGGGAATGATGTCTTCATCATCTACCAATGTCTTACCATTATCTAGGTTGTATATGTAAGGAGGTATTTCTGTCACACCCTGTATTACTTCTGCCTATAACCTGGAGGAAACGGGCAATTTCCCAAAGAATTTTAGAATCCAGAACCATGAAAACTGGAAATTCCCAAAAGAAATTAGTGTTGAGAACGGGCAATCAAGTGCCTTTAAGATCCTTATGACATCGTTAAAAAGAATGAGAAACTTCAGCTTACATTTATTTTGTCTAACACAATAACTGTATATTATGCTAAACATTCCACATTATTTTTCTTTATATAGCTATTCTTACTTGTAGATGTAGGTTTCTAATTGTATATGCAATTTACATTATTCGGACTGTTATCCTCATCTTTATTGCTATATTCACAACGTTTCGGCCGTTGTACGCTCCGGCCTTCTTCGGGTGATTAGAATTTCGAATCGAACACTTTATTTCGGCCACCGGAATAGGTTGTTCTAGTTCCAACCTTGAGAATATGGCAATGAAGATGAGGATAACAGTCCGAATAATGTAAATCATAATACCTCATCTCAGAGATATAGACACATGTTTGCAATTTCTGTTTATTTGTAAGTTTGTATGTTATGCTACAGCTATAAGCTGTTAACTGCGTTAAATACATAAGTACCATTCAATTATTAGTAAATTTAAACAAAGCTTCTGAAATATCTTGATTTTTTTTTTACTCTTCTTGTTTATATCTTCAAATCGAATTTTCAGTTTGGGGTGACCATTTTCAAAAACTAAAACAAATTAATGCCTTTTTCATTACTTTTGACCAAAATTGAATCGAATTTTTCGGCAACTACAGTATATTTGCTTTTATTTTTCAATCTTCCTCCAGGCTGTCTTTCCCAAGATGTCGTGGTAACTCAGAGATAATAAAGTAAAGGAAGATGTGGAGAGTCGTGATCGGGTACGTCTTCAAGGGACATTGTATTAGAAAATACTAGAGAGTTACTAGCTACCACATTAACTCCTCCCCACCCTTAGCAAGGATTCACACGTAATTAGTATTTAATAAGAATGGACTTCTCGGTTTTTTAGTACACAAAAAAACTTCTATTCATCTGCGTACCAATGTACTACTGCCAACACCCAGTCTCAGACATATGAGTCCTTTCTGTCTTTTTATATATATATATATATATATATATATATATATATATATATATATATATATATATATGTGATTCATTAGGATTAATTTATTTTACTTTACTTAGCGTGTTGACCACTCTTTGTTTTAACTTATTACTCGCCGTTTTTTTTTTCTTTTTGTACCAGAAATTTAAGGTACTGGACGATTTCTTTCACCCTCATTGGAGGTTTCTGGTGCCTTCTTTTTTTTCATTTTTTCTCGGATGCCAATTTATTTGAAAATTGTGCTATCCAGGTTTTTTCAACCACCGTGTTTAAATACATATATATTAAGGAGAGCCCACCAAAATGTTACACACTTCCAGCAAGGAAAAAACTTGTATATTGCAATACGAAATTTATTCAGACATCAAGAGATTAACGTTACATTTAGACTCTACAATCACAAAGAGATGTTCAAAATGATGGCTTCTAGACATTTATTAGTACGGTGAATTATTGCTTGGGCAACGTTGGCCAAGGTGTCCAGTGCGATTGCTGTGCGTGCTTTTTCAATATCTTGTCTAAGTGCCCGCCAATGTAGACGGTTTTTTTTCTGCGATACAAAATCTCTTCTCTTTTATGACTTGATGCTACAGTCAGCAAGGTAATGCCATCTGCCGAGAAAATAATACAGAGAGTCTTATCGCAATTTGATAAAACTACGAAAAACAAGTTTCCTATCCTGACGTGTGTAGTGTATATATATATATATATATATATATATTTTTTTTTTTTTTTTTTTTTTGGCAGACTCTATATAAGGTGTACGGTGTTACTGACGTAAAAGTGGTTGAAAAAGAACAGTGTCAGTCGAGAATACTTTACCAGAATTTTAGCGTCATGGCAAATCGTTTTCCCAGCCGAGTAATACTTTAATTTCCTCTGTAGCCGGCCGGTTCTCCTCCACCGACGTCATTACAGAAACGCCTTCGCAAATCTGCTTATTAATGAGTAGTGCAGCAAGCAGCCGATAGAGAACTAGAAACTGGTATCCGATGACAGAATTTAAGGAAGCCTAGTGATTCTTTTTCTTCTTCTACGCCATTACCAAGAGCCTTTCTCCTACTTACTGCCAGTGACGAAGTAAGTGGTAAAAGAGAAAGTAAAGAGAAGAGGAACTAGAAGAAGTGAACGGAAAAAAAAAAAATTAAAAAGAAGGAAGACGAAGAAAAGAGTCTTGTTGTTCGTGCCAGTGCAACAAAACTTCAGTCATTACTATTCGAATGGTAGAGAGAGATATCAAACTTGCGGCTTCATTTTTTTTTTTTTTTGGTAGATTTGTAAAATAAACCCTACAACGAGGGATTTTCCCACTTTTTCATATTGCTAAGCACAAGATTACGAATACCGAAAAAAAAAAAAAAAAAAAAAAAAAAAAAAAGTTATTAAATTCGATTTGTTGGTTAATGTTTTTAAGCGGTATATCAACCTCTATGGGTTATTTAAGTGAAATATTTTGTACGTAATTTTGTGCTTTCAGGGTAAAGGTATTTTTTAAATAAATCATAGAAACTAATTTTACTATTGTTGGTAATAAAAACGCATTTATATTTATGGTACACTGTCATTTAGTTATAAAAAAAAAATGTACTGTTGATTTTTTGTTGGGGTGGGGGGAGGTCGCTATTTGTGCAAAGTTGGGACCATAACAGGTGCTACCACACCGGATCAGGGTGGAACTGGGAACAACAGTTAAGGTGGTTCCACGCTCCTCAAAACCTGCAATCTTCCGATCAGTGGCATTGCTGCCGGATGTAGTTTATCATACCCAGGACGATATTAAATTTGATAACGTATAATAAAAAAGAAAAAAAGTTTCTCATATCGTGTAATTCCTTAAAAATAAAATTGAAATTCGTAATCTGGAATTATTTTTTCATTTGTTTACTATCAATTAAAAACTCCAAAGTCCGAGTACAGATTAAAAAAAAAATAATTTTCAACAATCACGTCGTATGAGCATCTTTTATTTTGATTTCCGTTGGAGGATCAATTCACAATTCATTTACATAGAAAACTGGACCCCTATTAGGTTGGTGCAAAAATATAATGACGTAATAATGTTTTTTGACGTTAAAAAAATGACATTATTATTACCGTACGTCATTATTTTTGTACCAACCCAATAACTTTTATAAAGTTTCGGTTTAATTGGAGAAAAAAAAATAATAATCATGTCCGGGGGAGGTACTTATGAAAATTTCAAGAGGAAAAAAAAAAAAAAAAAAAAAAATAGGCCTTACCGCGTCACCTTAGTTTCTCCCTCCCCTCAAGACCGACTGACCGACCGAACAGGAGGAAAAGATACAACTTGGAAAAAAAAAATAAATAAATAAAATAAAAATCATTTGACTTAAAAATTAAAAATTCTGATTTCAGTCCGCCCGTCCGCCACACCTTCTAAAATAGCCATACATTGATCAACAAAACGGTAAACCAAATGTTGGGGAGAAGTGCAAACAGGTAAAAGTAAGAAGACTAAAGTGGGTACAAAGTACAGTTGGGTTTAGGGTGCCTAGTTTTTTTTAGTACAATACATTTTCATTCATTTGGGGGAGTGGGGGTAAAAGTTTTATTTTTTAACATACTCCCACTATTTTAAAAACAACTTGAAGATTAAAACATTTAATAAAAATAATGAAATATTATTGTTTTGTTTTTTTTTCGCATATCTTAAGTTTTCATTTTAATTTTTCATTCTGGTAAAATATAATTCACACTTCACAGTAGTTAGTAGTTACTAACTGTTAGTAGTAGTTCTGTAAAAACACAGAGTCGAATTCGTAAATCTCGACAAAAAATGTTAGCGATCTCTTCAACAATAAATGTGAGGGTTTCAAATTCAACATGCGTCAGCGTGTTGCAAAGAAAAAAAAAAAAAATCCCTCCAGTCAGTTTTTCGTAAATAAGTTTTTGTTTTAAAGTATTGGCAAAAAGTACAATACAGCAATTATTAATTTATATTATTAACTAATTACATGTACAAAATACTGCAATGTTGCTTCTGTATCTTCCTTTTTAAAGTTTTTAAAACACGCTGAATGACAAAAATAAAACATTTTTCTTCGTCAGAGCCATTTCTATAGTAACTATATCGCACTCAATGGCCTTTTTTAGGCTCCCGAGAAAGTTGCCAGGCAGTTTTTCATCCCAGAAATAATTTAAGACGTTCTGCGTGTTTGATCGTAAATACCTAGTGTCCTAATGAGTGTGGAAGTTAAACGGAGGTAAAATCTGTAACAGCATTTTTACGACCTGATCAGTCAAGGTTCATAAAACAGTGTAGAAAAAGTGTTTAGTGTTTATGCATTGTTTTGTTTTTTTTTAAACTTAAAAGGCGCTGCTATTGGCGTCTGTGCTTTAGAGAATAATATTTGGAAATTCAAGAAGTGCAGGTTTCATTTATGAGAAAAAAGTTACGTACTCAATGAATATTATTAATCTGAATATTTAAATTCTTCAGAAGTTCGACATTTTTTGGTTGATGAGACCAGAAATTAAAGACTAAATTGCTTTTTTTGTTTCCTCTTTTACAATTATTCTTATTTTACTTTTGATTGGTTTCGTTTGTTTTTCAGAATATCAACTTCAATGTGTTATTTAATACCGACAAGATTTTTAATGCCGATAATATTTTTTACAAAAATATATTGCTGGTATTAAAACCTAATTTTTATACTTTCATAGTATTTTGAGCCCTTGTTTTTCGAGGTGGGTAACTATTTGCTCACAGTTGAGGTCCTAACAGGTTCCATGCTCCTCAAAACCTCCCGATCAAAGGCCTTACTGCCGGATGTAGTTTATCGTCTTACCCAGAAGAGTTTACTTTTGAATTTTGCAATTTTTGCATTGCAATCTTAACAGACTGCTTGGAAGAAACTGACAATTAAATTTTAAATCAAAATAAATTGTTCAATTTTAGAAAAGACGATTTACTAAGAAAATTCAGACATAGCAATAAGTGTTGCGAGGGCCTAGATTTCTATAATAGACGATCTCCGCAAACATTAAAACTAGAGTGACACGGGCCAAAGCAAGGATAACTAAAACAAAGTGATAAAGATAAACATATCAAATTTATTACTGGTAAAAATATAATGAAAAGGAACAAAGGTGACAGAGGTTTTAAATACCCTGATTAGTAATGCTAGGAGTTAACTTTTGGTCCTAGATGCGCTAACATTTTGTAGCCTGATGAAACCGGAGCAGCTTGAGAAGTGCCGAAGGTCGGTAAGCAGTCGGTGTTGAGTTGGTATTGGCTAGCGATCGTATTTCAGGGTAGGCAATTGAAACTACTGTGATCGACGAGATGATTGGTATGCAGAGTAGTGAAGCCTGAATCGCCGAGTGGGTTGGTAAGAGACTGTGCCCTAAAAAGACAGTTGATCACCGCATATCATGTAGCGAGGAAAGAGTGAGTTTGTCTTGAAAAGGGAGATATATAGTGCAGCGAAGATTGACCTTAAAAAGATAGTTATCACATCATGCAGCTGAGAGAAGACTTTGGCGCCAGGCGAAGATGTGGTCGGTTGAAGTCAGTTTGAAGTTAGCCGGAGCAGAGGAAGTTGGTATTATTAACAATGTCGACTGCTAGAACAAATGTTACTCATCTTCGGTCAGGGTATTTATTGTAAAAATTTACAATTGTGGCACGTGGCCGATGAAGGGGAGGGGTAAAGGCTGGTCCAAACTAACTATCCTATACCTAGCTAATCAGATTCACGACCCATTCATACAATACAATTTACCCATTCACCACAAGAACTCATCCATCACCAATCGTTCTCTCATGCACCATAATACCACATTCTTACCAGGGGGTCCTACAAAAAACGCGCCCCACACCATAAAAATTTGATGATGAAATACTATACTATACATTAAAATTTTAATAATGATAGAATGAGAGGGGAGGGGAGATGAACCCAATAATCAAATAAATATAAACACAAAATATAAACTAAACATAACAGATGTTAGTAGGGGACCGTCCAACCCTCAAAATAGAGAGGCCGCTGTATTCTGCCCAGGGGACAGAATCAAGAAGCTCTCTCGCTAAGGGAGTGGGGAAAAGGGATAAAATATTATGCGGGAATGGGGAAATATACAGCTGACCCAGTCGAGATGAAAAGGAGGGTTAAAAACAAACTGGGGAGGTTGGGAATCTCGACTTGGATCATAACCAAAGAGTAGCCGGGTTACAGGCCAGGAACAACACTTACTCACATTAACTAGGTACACTGAAGCTTGTCTAATCCTAACCAAGGGGAGGGTTCCACAGGAAGCCACCCCGATGTGCAATAGGTTGACCTAGAAGAGAAAATCAAGGCTAGCCCCGGTCACACGAACCAAGCTCGCCTCTTTTACCCACCTTTCGCTAAAGACTGTCGAATGCAATCGTTTTCTATCAGATCTAATCTTCATCTTGAGCTGATGCTCAAAGAATAGGATCAGATGCTGATGAGAAAGATGGTTGCCCCGCAAGACTTCCTCCTTTCGCGTCGTCCAAATCACCATTCGAGCCGTGGCCAGCAGCGTCAGAAACACCATTCGTTTCACCCCGGAATACGGGGGCGACACATTGTCACACGCGTATGCGCGATCAATGGACACAAGCTGTTCGGGAGCGAGACGAGCCGTCAGCTCGCCGACATGGTCCCATAAGGGGCGGACCCGGGGGCAATGGTAGAAGGCGTGCGGAGCCGTTTCTTCTAAGCCAAGACCACACCGTTCACAGTCTGGCAAATCCGCCAAACCCCATATGAAAGCCTTGTCGTTGAGAGGCAGCCGATTCCGAGCCAATCGCCAGGTAAGCGAAAACTCAGGGTTACTGAGGTAATCCGCCGCTGGCGCCCAAGACCAGTAGGAGCGATACTCCTCCTCCGACAAGCCGAGCGTATCACGTAGGGAATCCTTCGCGGGCCCCTCCACTAATCCACGATAGAAGACCTTCCTAGGCCGTGAAAGGTCACTGGACCGGGGAATGGCCCTCAAGGCCGACCGACACTCGCGGATGAAATCCGACTCGTCCCGGGGTTTACGACGGCGCTCAACCCACGAGATGGGGGGTCTGATGGTAAGGCTAGGGAAGGCGTCCCTAACAATCCCCTCCAGGATCGGATCTCTCCCAGTCAATGCGCGGCGTAGGAAAGCCAACCTAGAGGCACGGACGTGACTCAAGAGGTGCGGCATTCCCAGCCCCCCATGACACGGACGTTTAGTGCAGACTCGTCTGTCGACCCTGTTCACGCGTCCCCTCCATAAAATGGAGGATAGCGATCGCTCGAGCGCCTTCCAATGGGTCTCACAGAGAGGAAGTACAGACAATCGATAAAGAATCAGGGGGAAAATGTATATAGCACACACCTCCGCCCTGCCCTTCACGGACAACCGCCGTCGATTCCAAGTCTTGCCGGCAGAATCGACCTTTGCAAGTACTTCAGACCAATTCTTCTCCAGCTGGAGGTCCGGTCCAAACCACACTCCAAGAATGCGGACAGGTCCATCCGTCCAACCGAAGCGGCCCGGAAGAGCGACCCCCTTCCAGGCACCTAACCGCAAGCCGGAAGACTTGTCGCGGTTTATCTTGGCCCCTGTCACCTTCTCGTACCGGTCAAGCGCCTTCTGTACCGCCTCGATATCGTCCCGGGACGACACGAAAGCAGATACGTCATCGGCGTACGCGGAAACCCTGGCTCGAGCCCCTCCAGGAACGGCGATTCCGCGTAGGGCCGGACTGCCGGTCTCGTCCTTCAGCCGGCGAAGGAGAGGCTCCAACGCCAAAGCATAAAGGAGAGGCGACAGCGGACAACCCTGACGAACCGACCTAGACAGCACGAACGCGTCCGACAACCTTCCGTTCACCTGTACCACAGCACTGGGGGAGCGATACAGGAGGCTAATCCAGCGGCAGAAGTTGGGTGCGAATCCAGCGGCCTGCAGGACAGTAGCAAGGTAGCGATGGTCGACCCTATCAAATGCCTTGGACTGATCCAAATTGATCAGCGCGGCTTGCTCGTCGTCTTTTACACCCTCTATGATCGTGCGGATCAGATGCAGGTTGCTCTGAATTGTTCGGACCCTCACAGAACAAGTCTGCTCAGGTCCCAACAGAGACTCGGCAACTGACTGCAAACGCTCCTGCAGGATCTTGGCCATAATCTTTAACTCTGTGTTTAGCAGAGTTATGGGCCTGTAGTCATCTAGTTTCCCCCCACCACCTTTGCCCTTTTTCAACAGAGTGATCACGCCCCTGGTGATCCGGTCGGGGATGGACCCCGACCGAAACCAGTTGTTGAACACTGCAGTCAAAATCGGAACAAAGATGTGCGACAGCCTCAAGTACAATTCATAGGGCAAACCATCCAGACCGGGCGACTTGCCTCTGCCGACCTTCTTCAAAACCGCGTAGACTTCGCCCTCCGTGATCTCTCCCTCGCAGCTAGCCGCTTCAGTCGGCGAAAGCCGAGGAAAGTCAGCCAAATAGCTACGAAACTCCTCCTCACGGAGACCAGGCTCCTTGGTAAACCGGCTCTCGAAATGGCGCCGAAACGCCTCGCACATGTCGTCAGTGGCCCGAAGAGTACGCCCCTCCGGGGATTCGACTTCACGAATGCAATGATCGCCACCTCGACGGACCTCTTCCCTGCGCAGATCTGCGCCCAGATTCACAGCTTCGGAAGACATCTTGCTTAACTTATGTCTAATTACCTGGCCCATGTACCGCTCGCTATTCGAACGATCGAGGGCCTCCTTAGCTAAGGCTATCTCTAGGGGATCCCCCCCAGCCACCGCCCACAACGTATGTCCGTCTCTCCTTTTCACTGATTCAGCCCTCTTTTATCAGGCCAACATTGCGGTCGACCAACCAATCAGCGTTCTTCGCTTTTATTCTCAGTTACCCAGGCAAATAGCCTCCTCAAGTTCGACCAATCAGCACACGACTTTCTATTGGTGGAAGCATGCAAAACTGTTAACGCACATAGACGGGAGAATAATGCCATTTTCACGGGGCGAACTTGCCGACCGTTAAGCTAAGACCCTTATTTTCCTATGTACCAAAATGCAAGGCTTGCTTCTACGAGGCTGTTCACCACAGTTATATAAAATCACATTTGAAAAAATTATAATTTACAGTGTAACCCGGATATAAGAGAGATTTTCTCTGGTCCCAAATTAGAGCCATACTTACCTAAACAAAATAGACCAAACCCAGATATAAGAGAAATCCGGATATAATATACTTCTTCTCCGGTCCCGACAACTCTCTTATATCCGGGTTACACTGTAATATAAAATAATTTTAAAGATTTCAGTAAGAATAAAATTTTTAATTTTTCGAAAGGTCAAATAATAAATTTTAAATAATTAGAACCTTTTAGTATTTTACACACACTAGATTGTAAAGTGGACTAAGTCCGACAATTATTTTAATATATTTTATTGTTATACGTTATTTATATAGACACAAATATTTAAGTAAAAGCTCTGTTTATAATAAACAGTATTAACAACATTTACCGGCTTGAATGTCCGAGGAATCGAACCTGTATCCTACATGGAACCGTCATTATAGCCTGACCTGCTATACCAGTTTAGCTACGAATGAAGAGTCTGGTTAGTAAAAGCAGTAAATCGACGTTGTTAACCAGACGTTTCTTTCGTAGCTAAACTGGTATAGCCCGCCAGGCTATATGACGGTTCCGTGTAGGATACAAGTTCAATTCCTGTGGAAGGACACATTTTTTTCTATGAAAATTTCTCGGACATTCAGGCCGGTAAATGTTAATAGTGTTCATTATAAACAGAGCATTTACTTAAATATTTGTGTCTATATATAATAACGTATAACAATAAAATATATTAACACACACTTTACATCTCTCTCTCTCTCTCTCTCTCTCTCTCTCTCTCTATATATATATATATATATATATATATATATATATATATATAAAGAAATATAGTCTTAAGGTGTGCTATATTTATGGAATAAAGTGCTCAATATCAGAGATAGAGCGTGTGTAAATATAAAAGTGAACATAGAAGTCAACACTTAGAGGCGACAGTCTGTTTCATGCTATATGCAATCGTCAAGCCACGTGTGCTGTTATTTTTCTCGGCTATTTATATATATACGGGTTAGTGGTGCATTGTGGGTATTCTATTATGGCGGTTATTTCACCGGAAGTCGTTTGTTTATCTATTTAGGTCAAATTATATTGCTTGTTTTTATTTTTGTTTCTTATTTTATTTTTTTATTTATTAACGTAGTAAAAATTTGTTTATATCACTTATTTAACAGTTTTGTTTTGGTTTGGGAATTTAATTAAAACTATTTGTTCAGTTTTGGGGTTGATTGTTGTAGTTCATACTAAGTATTATTTTGGCGGGAACAGTTTTTAATTGATTATCTTTATTTGGGATTGGTTTGTTTATTTATTTACTTGGATGAATTTAGGTTAATTTATTTTACTTGTATATTTTCTCTTTTCGGTTTTCGATTTTTAAGTAACATAGTATTTTTTTATGTTTTATTTCTATTTTTTTTTTTTTTTTTTTTTTTTTTTTTGTTATTTTTGCTTATTAGTATATTTATTTGTTTTTATTTTATTTTTTCCGTTTTTAATTTTTTAGGTTACGTAGTAAAAATTTATTTTCATGTCTGCATTTTGAGATGAGTTCGGATCTTTTGTTTAATAATTTATTTTGGTCGGGAAAAGTAATGATAGCTATTTTTTCCTCCGAGCAAACTTTGCTCGGAGGAAAAAATAGCTATCATTACTTTTCCCGACCAAAATAAATTATTAAACAAAAGATCCGAACTCATCTCAAAATGCAGACATGAAAATAAATTTTTACTACGTAACCTAAAAAATTAAAAACGGAAAAAATAAAATAAAAACAAATAAATATACTAATAAGCAAAAATAACAAAAAAAAAAAAAAAAAAAAAATAGAAATAAAACATAAAAAAATACTATGTTACTTAAAAATCGAAAACCGAAAAGAGAAAATATACAAGTAAAATAAATTAACCTAAATTCATCCAAGTAAATAAATAAACAAACCAATCCCAAATAAAGATAATCAATTAAAAACTGTTCCCGCCAAAATAATACTTAGTATGAACTACAACAATCAACCCCAAAACTGAACAAATAGTTTTAATTAAATTCCCAAACCAAAACAAAACTGTTAAATAAGTGATATAAACAAATTTTTACTACGTTAATAAATAAAAAAATAAAATAAGAAACAAAAATAAAAACAAGCAATATAATTTGACCTAAATAGATAAACAAACGACTTCCGGTGAAATAACCGCCATAATAGAATACCCACAATGCACCACTAACCCGTATATATATAAATAGCCGAGAAAAATAACAGCACACGTGGCTTGACGATTGCATATAGCATGAAACAGACTGTCGCCTCTAAGTGTTGACTTCTATGTTCACTTTTATATTTATATATATATATATATATATATATATATACCCACAAATATAGAAGTGGGCGGAGTTTCGGACATATGATGGTGACTTTCCTATTAATGGGTCAATTATATCCACAAGGAAGTGACTCAGGGGGTGGCGCACAGAGCCTTGGCAGCTAACAATTGGCCTGAGCGGTATATTGTGAATTTTGGGGAGACCGTATATATGTGATAGCTTGCAGTAACGTTGTGAAAACTGCCTGTATGTCTTAGGTGGCAAGTGGCCCGTGTTGTTGATTAGGATCTGCAACAGTTTTCGTTCTGTTTTAATTGTAAGATCTTTTACTTTACTGCAGTTACCATTTCTAATGAGGTCTTCAAGTTTTCCTGTATATTCCGTTTCGTCCATCACTACAGACGCATTGCCTTTGTCAGCTGGTAGTATGTTTTCATTCCTCTGTAGGGTTCTGATTGCCAGCCTCTCCAGTTTCGTGATATTTGATTTGGGCGACTTAGCTTTCTCCAGTGTCTGTCTCACTTTCCATCTTAGTTCATCCGCCCAAGCCTGAGGAATGTTCAAGGCTATTTTCTTGATTTGGGCAATGATGTCCAAATATGGTAACCGCCCGATGATTGTTGCAAAGTTGAGACCCTTGCTCAGTACTGACTCTTCAGAAGCCCTCAGCTGATGTTGACTGATGTTGCCTTCACTGGGACCTTGAGAGTCACTTCCTGATCTTTCAATTTATTCAATTTTTGTATCTGGCGGGCCTTGACTGAATCGAATTTGTGTCTGAAGGATTTATCCCGATTATGTTGGATACCCTTCCGGTTTTCTTCGTCAGTAATTCTGTTGAAGGCCCCTGGGAGATATCGGATTGCAGTTTTTGTTTTGTCCAACGGTTGTACTGAAGTCTTTATCGGAGAAGGGCATGTCCCGATTTTTCTGAGACCAGACGAGCTCTCCTTGAATTGCCAAACCTGAAGGGATGAGTTATAAGTCTCTGCATCGGTCTAGGAATTATAGATAGTTCGACATTTGTGTCAGATTCTGGTGTAAATTTCTAATTGTCTCCATATTTTTGGTATATCGGGTCCGTACTGATCTTTCAATATCTGTCCATATTTTTGAGATGAGGTATTGTAACTAATTACACTACTTACATTATTCGGACTGTTGTCCTCATCTTTGTTGCCATATTCACGACATTTCGGCCGTTGTACACTCCGGCCTTCTTCAGGTGATTGGAATTTCGAACTGAATCCTTTATTTCTTCCACCGGAATAGGTTGTTCTGGTTCCACGTGTCATGCCTCTTCCGGATATCGCAAGATTTTGTTCACCTCTGTTGTAACCACCAAGTCAAGTGGATTCAACTAACGCTTTTATCCACAGGGCCATGTATCCTTGAAGATATCGGTGTATGAATTTGAGAGACTTATAAACCTACCGCCTCAATAAACGTTTTTTGCCAGAACTCATATTGCAATGTTGGTGTTATTGTTTTTTTTCTATTTTTTCTATTATGTTATAGTTTTACAATGTTCTTGTAGTCTTATCTTGAAGGAGTGGCCTGTTTCTCCTTTATATTTCTTGCCACAGCTGCATAGTATGGCGTACACAAAGTCCTTAATCAAAAACCTACAGACATTCCTTAAATAGAAAACTACAGACATCACTCGCTCAATGCGATGTTTAACAATTGGTCTAGGAAAGCGGATACATGTAGTTGATAGTCTGTATCTTTTTGAACGAATTTCGAAACAGAATTTAAGCGAAATCTGGTACGCTTTCCAATTCAAACTATTTCAAATTATTTTCATCTACATTCTTCATCTTTCAAAATAGTTTTTCTACACCATCATTGTTCATTTGGTCATGGTGTACAATGGATTCTTTCTTTTCGGTGCCGGGTAAGGATGTCTAACATTCGTATTGTTGGATTGTGTCACCTTCCTCAGGAACCGTTTATGTATACACGGCTCGATAGAACGAGAATTTTTTAAAAACAGGACTCGAGTTGAACATTGCAAAATGGTGGTTGTTATTTAAAAATTTAGCCTGTTTTTTGGGGTTGTTGTTTTGTTTTTGTTTTTTTTGCATTGAGTTAGTTCAATTTCAAGATACTACTTTGAACATTGCAACATTTAGTTTCAACTTTAAATTTTTATTCTGTCATTTTTTCCGTTTTAAGCCCGTGAAAACCGCAGGTGAGCGCGTAGCGTCATCGTTATCAGTAAGCAATGTATTATTGGCATGTGGAGATTTGAATTACAGCCATTTTAATTGCATTTACTTTTTCACAGATATCCTTAAGATAGTCAGCACCCAGGTATGTGTAAAATAACAAGGCAAATCTATGGGGGATCTTACTTGAAAGAAGTTTCTACAAGGTGTTGAACCACCTTTGAAGGTCGTCCTGATGTTATATAAACCGAAGATCTTTTGTATTTTCTCCGATAATCCCTTCACATAGCGTAGCAGACCGAAGCAGGCAGCAGTGCTGAACAAAAACTCGGTAAGTTAAAGGAAGACAACTGATACTGAAACATCTGGAAGAGGCATGGCAGGTGGAACTAGAACAACCTACCTTGGTGGACGAAATAAAGGGTTCAGTCCGAAATTCCAATCACCTGGAGAATATCAGAGCGGACAACGGCCGAAACGTCGTGAATATGGCAACAAAGATGAGGACAACAGTCCGAACAATGTAAACAGTGTAAATAATTACAATACCTCATCTCAGAAATATGCACAAATACTCTCACTATTTTAAAAACAATTTAATGATTAAAATAACAAATACTTATTTAATAAAAAATGCAATATTGAATCCAGTTTTCATTTTGAGAGAACCAGAAACAAATCACAAGGCCAAACGCTTCAAAGAGTTGGAATTTGGTTCCAGAAAGTAATATTTACACATAGTCAGTTTTGTTACATGCTCAAGAGTATGAAATCTCAAGAAATTACTCTTCGCTGTTTTTAACATAAATATAAATTTTCTTAAAAAATATTATTTACCATGAAGTCTTATAAAAATAAATTAAAGGAATTATGAAACCTCGAAGTATGGGTTTTGTGGAAGCATTTTTCCAAACAAATCAGCTTATTTAAATTTCAACGATTGGCTTGTGGAATTGAACGAAACGTAGAGGCTGTATATCTCCACAGAAATGTTAGCAATAACTTCAACAATATTAAACACTGTGAGGATTTTAACATGCGTTAGCGTCTTGCAAAGAAATTCTAGTATTCTAAAATACTTTATGCTCGCTTTGTTATAAGGCTGACTCTTGAAAATGCACAAAAATAAACAACGTAATTTTAAACAGATCCCTGATTACAAAATATATTTTATACAACATCATATAGTACCCCTCTATCTCGAGTGGCTCTTAGGCCTTGTACACTGAATATCATTGTAAAAAAATATTTTCATTCAAACAATTCGCAGAGCGTTGTCGGACAGAAAGTAGAAAAAATTAAGAATATTTCCTGATAAAAAAGAAACCATTATTGTAAATTGTTTAATTAAAAAATTTTTTATCAGTTTAAATGTTATTTTTAGTGAATACTCATATTTAAGCAGGCGCTCCGTTTATTTATCAAACAGTATATTTATTTTCATTTACCGGTCTGAATATTCGAGAAATCTTATTAAAGGAAAAGATACACCCACGGCAGGATTCGAACCTGCGCTTCCCTTGGTAGGAGGAACCGTCGTTAGATCCAATGTCCTTTAACCGACTCGATCACGAAGTCTCGATCAAGCAAAGCCGAATTAAGATCAGAAGCCATGCCTAGCATATCATCATCATCACCTTTATTATTTCATTGATTAAGGGGAACTGAGCCGGCAAAAGGGTCTCATACCCCACGTATCTATGATACGCCCCCCACCTATGATATGGGGCCCCCATTCTACTACATCTCACTTTTCATAAGGTAGTATTCATATAAAATACAAATTTTATTGTAGCCCAATTATGTACAATAATGGATCATATGCAATATATGTACGTTGCTTTCTTCTGTTTATATGTCCTGTGAGTATTAAATTTTCCAAGCCTTCTTTCCACATCATGTGCCCCAGAAATTTCGACTGTCTTCTTGGTAAGTATAAATATCCTTTTTGTTGCTATTGTCTCTAGAAATTCGTCATTGTTCATATGCAGGGCCGGTGACAGCCCCACAATCTATGATAGGGACCTCCCTCTACAATATCTCCGTTTTCAAAATATGAAATTTTATTGCAATTTAATTATGAACAATAATGGATCATATGCAATATAGGTAAACAATTCAACTAGAAAAATTGAAAATAAATATTAGGTTGGTGCAAAAATAATTTCGTTTTCTAACATGTGTTACTATGTGAGAAAACGAAATTATTTTTGCACCAACCTAATACATCTAAATACAAATTAGAGATACGCCATATTAGATCATTTCATCTTAAATAAATAATCAATGTTTTGGGTAATTTTTAACGTCAACTTGAGATTTTTCATGTTAAATACTTCAATAACAAATTCAAATAGTGAATTTTAAATAGTGATTTTTCGAGACTTAACATGAGCAAAACAAATTCACGGATTTGACCTCAGAAGGAAGTCAAAATCCGAAAATTGTTCACCTTTAATAATAGTCAGTTGCGCTTAGTTTTAATTCATAACGTAAAAAAAATATAGTTAGGAAAAAAAAAAAAAAAAGGAAATGTTGATAAGATAGCGTGGGTCATAAAGCACTTCCTGGTTCCCCCAGTCAGGCTTAGTCGCCACCCGGTCGGGAGATTCGGAATAGTACGCACGGGGCTTGAAGGATAACTCTATTTTAGATACTGACCTAAAACTTTCGATAAAAATTAAAAAGGCAGGTGCCTGATGAAGGCTGAATGTCACAATAGTCGAAATGTTGTGATTATAACAACTCAAACATGCTGGTCCAAATAGCAAGGCAATGGTAATTCCTTATCTCAAATATTCTGATAACAATTATTGGGTTGGTGCATAATTATCAGGCGTTTTTAAACAATATTTATTATGAAAAAAAACAAACAAAAACAACATAACAATTTAACAGTAACATTCTTAAATCATTATTCCGGAGAGTATGATTATTGACATGCATTTTTATGACCTTAAAATAAAATATTTTTTTTAAAAAGTAAAAAAAAAAAAGAAAAACAAAAGGAAAAAAAAAAGAAATTTTTATTAAGAAATAACTCGCCTACAAAAACGCCTAATAATTATGCATCAACCCAATAAAAAAGACAGGCACCTGAAGAAGACCGGAGGACACAACAATCAAAATGTTGTTAATATAGGGACCAATGCTGGTTTAGAAAAAGAACATAAGCTTTTCAGTATAACTATTCACTTTATCATGTCATAATTGTGCTTGTTTTTTTTTTTTTGTTTTTTTTTTTTGTGTTTTTTGGCAAAACAATTAATATGGGCTTTGGATATCGTAATAAACTAATTATGTTGTTGTTGTTCTTCTTGTTCTTGTTCTTGTTCTTGTTCTTCTTGTTCTTCTACTACCCCCAAGCAAGTCGATAATGACACCAAGACTCATGGAATTAGAGGGAGTGAAAAAGAATGAGAAAAATTTTACGAAGGAGAATAAACGAACAGGATTCAGGAAGACAAGATGGCGATTGATGTTTCATTTAAATTTCATTTAAATTTCTGGAGATTGTAGGCAGCAGGGAAGCAAGAAATTGGAAGAAAAAAAATTAGAATAGAACTGATGATTGCTTCTAGCTAGTTTAGCAGTAAAACGGCGAGACTTAATTGTTAATGTTAATAATCTAGTGTAACACGTTTAGCGTCGCAAAGGTATTGATTCAGAGCTGCAGAGACGTCATCGCTGAATTCGTCCAACTCACTTATTACCTTTTATTTGTCTGTAAATTTGTCATTTTTTTTCTAAGAATTATTTTTTTTCATTTTTAAAAAATAATTCCTGTTTCCGTCTATGAAACACGTAAGGGTGCATCAATAAGTCCGTAGCTTGACACAGACCGTTTAATACTCGAGTGTAGTGCGAGATTTTTTTACACAAAAATTAAGGGGTCGTATTTTTTTGAAGGGGTTAAAAACCGTGCATTTTTGGTGAACGGTTGCACTAGACACGGGTAATTGTTTCTGGAAGGGTTAAAATTCATGCAAAAAAAAAAAAAAAAAATCAGAGGTCGCACTATACATGAAGTCGGCTTATACACAAGTATATACGGTAGTTGAATTTTGATCTAAAATGTTCATTGTATATTGTTATCCGCCATTAATTTGCCGAAGAACATTTTTTCAGTCAGTAACGTTAGACCTACTTGATTAATATTCATTACTGAATTAAGTGCATTAACAAGAAAGAAGTTGAATTAGGCAACGGACTTATTGGTTTACCTATGTATATGGAAGTAACAAATTGATATAGTTGCATTTGTTTACTTTCCAGAGTATTAATATTTTACTGTAAATGCTCTATGGGAGGGGACCAGATAATAGCCTAAATGTCAGAATATAGAACAGGCATATAGAACAGTTTTAACATCAGCTCCAGCATTCTTGTACACACACACATATTCGTATGTGTCGCTATCGTTGAGTAGTGGGTTCATTTTTTTCCATGTATGTAATCGGAATCCTGTTTATAATCATAAACTAGATTAAAAAGATAGAAAAAATTAACTCAATATTCAACGATAGTGACACAGGAAAAAATAAACTAATTAACTCTCTCTCTCTCTCTCTCTCTCTCTCTCTATATATATATATATATATATATATATATATATATATATATATATATTATATATATATATATATATATATATATATATATATATCTTGAGATACGAGTTTTTCGTTCCAATAACTCAAGACATGGAATGTAATAGGAATATTTCCGATCCGTTTCCCTAAAAATCACCATTATTTTCCTAAAACTGACTCCTATTTTTGTAATTGTGGGTTTCTTACAACCAAAAAGGTATGAATAAACAAGAAATATGGTTTACAAAGTTTAGTTAAATTAAGCAACAGCCGTACTAGTAATTTGGGAGCCACAATAAAAAGACATAAACGCCAGGAATTTTAAGCTAATGTGCAGTAAGATATTGTTAATAGTTAAACATGCAGCTTTAGAGATAAACGTAAATGTCCACTGGATGGAGTTTGCAAAATGGAAGGAATAATTTACAAAGCTGAAGTAAGATATAAATGGCCAAAGAAAATGTACATGTGGGTGTACTGAAGGCAGCTTAAAAAAGAGATGGTATAATCACAAGTCATCATTCAGACTAGAAAGCCTTAGGAATTCTACCAGATTAGCCAGCCATGTGTGGGAATTAAAAGAAAGAAATAAAAAAGATCCGATTATAAACTTGAAATTATTTTTAAAAAGCCAAACATTACAGTATCGTAGTGATACCTGCAAACTGTGCTAGAAGGAAAAGTTAACAAAAACATTTCCAGACTAAAAAATCTATTGACTGAAAGATCGGAAATAATGACACGATGCGTACACACTAAAGTCCCTTTTGAGTTCGTAGGAACCAAGATGAATTTATGTCCATTTTATTTAACGCCCTCTGCGACACAATTTCAATATTCTTGCTTTTCTCCTCGCCTTCTATTACGCTTCATGTTGTGCGTTTATATATAAAAAATAAAGCGTTAGGAAATCATTTTGCCTAAATCGCCTGAAGATACCGAAAGGTTGAAACCAAGGTAGCGTGATTGGCTGTTCTAATTTTTTTAAATATATATATATATATATATATATATATATATATATATATATATATATATGGGGGAAATATATGAAGTGTATGTAAAAAGTGTAATAAATTTACTCGTTTCGTCCTTCAGAACTTCATCGGACTAAATTTACACGAACGAGGGGTGCTGAGGAGTTTAGATTTTTTTTTTTTTTAGAATTTTGTATATATATCTAGCCGATTTCATTAGGAGCCTTTTTCTTTTACATTCCACCAATTTTGTTGATAGATATCCGACACTGTAACAATAGAAGATCTGCCAGGAATAGTGAAATGTAAGAGTAAGGGCGAAAATTTACTGTAGCTTCCTTTCGATTAAGGCACTCTAGATATTTGTCGTAGTGAATTGTTTTCTCTTTTAATCAGAATAGCATTTATTATGTTGAAATTATGGTCCGTCTCATTAAGGTGAACGACTAAAGCATTTGACGTATTTTGTAAAATGTCCCTCTTGTGTTCATATGTTTTATTTAGATTACTTGAGGTTTCGCCTATGTATTTTTGTAACAGTTATTACAGGTGATGGAGTAAATTTAATATTTCCAATAAGCAAAGTAATTACTGTATTTAAAACTGAATTTAAATCGATTGGAATAAGCTTTTTTTTTTTTGTTATCAGTAAAAATGTTAAATCGTCCATACTGACAAATCTATAAAGACTAATTCACTTTATTAAAAACACAACAAATTACTCAAGGACAACATAACTAAAACATACAGAAAAGTACCAAAAAACAGAACACGATATTAATATGGAAACTAAAACAATCGCTCAAACGTTAACCTTAGACGATCGAATAAATTGTATCGTTAAACTACAAGAATTTACCGCACTAAAAGACACAAAGAAACTTTCAGAACAAAGCCAACATGCAGACTGATAAGCCTAACCAAAGGTGAACTAGATAAAATAAGTAAAAGGATACTAAAAAGAATTCAGAGCTAAAGAAAAAGTTCGGAGTAAATCAGTGGAAAAACACAAAACAACTACAGACTGTTTCCGCAACCTAAAAAAATAAACATAATTGCCAATTTATACAAATTATAAAAGAATTCAACCCTTCTGTAACAGAAAGCACGCTGGATAAGGCTATCTTCCAACGACCCACAATCAATAATCAAGCAGATTCTACAATCAATTAACCGCAGGCGTTCTGGCAATTCTTCCAGTGAAACCATCTTCAACGAAGTCAAGAAAGACAATGAAACGGCTCTAAAAGATAGTGGACTCTCGACAACACTTTCATGCACACCATACAGCACAAAAAAGGCCAACATAAAAGAAACATTACAAGGTTCAATCAACCGTAGAACAAAAACGTAAAAACAAGCGTAGAAGAAACATTCATTAAGCTTATACACAAACATTTCCTTCTATCAAGCACACTTCACAAGATATTCAACAAAAACACAGTAAAAATCAACTTAAAAAGCACAACAGGAAAACGACTAACAAACCACCTGCACAAATCAAACCCACGTGTAACTGCAGAACAAAGAAGGAATGTCCCTTAAATGGCAATTGCTTGCAGAACAATATAATATACCAAGCCACTGTAAAATCATCACATAACGAACAAAAAATATACATAGAAGTAACTTAAGGACCCTGGAAACACCGAACTACGCACACGAAACATCATTTACAAATAGTAAATACGCAAACAGCACAATGCTTTCTAAAATATCTGGGAGATTAAAAACAAAAAGCAAATCACACCAAAAATATCATGAAAAATAAGGAAAACAGCATCAGCCGGCAACAATAAATCCAAAAATTGTAAACTGTCTGAAGGAGAAAATATCTATAATTACCTTTCCAGACCAACTCAAACTACTAAACGATCAGAAGTCACAAAATACAGACATGAAAACAAATTTTTATCACGTTATCGAAAACTAAAAATGAATAAACAAAAATAAGTAAATTAATCCAAACCAATAAATAAGTAAATAAATATATTAAATAATAAACAAATTAACCACGAACGCACAAATAAACAGAGGTAAACGTAATAACTAACAATAAAATAATCAGTAAGAAATAAAAAATATAATAAAAAAATGAGCAACACTAAACAAATAAATAGCAAAAAAAAACTGCATCTGGATCCACAATTATTTCCACCCAATAGCCCCCAGAATAATTCGAAACATAAATATTACCTCCCACCAAAATAACCGTTAGAACAATACAATAGACTACCCACAATGCATCATTGAATTGCATCTATAAATAATCGACGATTGCGTATAAGCATAGAACAAACTGTCGCCGCTAAGTGTTGACTTCAATGTCCACTTTTATATTTACATACGCTCTATCCCTAAGAGTGAGCACGTTAAGACATAAATATAGCATACCTTAAACTATATTTTGTCACAATCACGATACATATGTCGCTGTCATATTTTCCGCAATCATCAATGATGGCATATCTGTGTGCCGGTTATCGTGACATGAAAAAAATAATTCATCCCCCTCCACCCTCTGAGCTTACTTTTCTATTTAGCGTTGATCTGAATATTTTAATTGGTTAATCTAGACATATCCACAAGTCTATTTTTAATTCTGACCTTATGCCCCTCCCCCTCTTTAACTTACGGAAAAAAAGGTAACACATTTAATCACCAGTTACTGAAGAAATACAGTCATAGTATTGAAAGATGTGGCTCTAGCTTTGGGAATGCTGTGGTCCTTATACTTTACAGGGGATCCTGCAGGATCTGCTGTCTGACTTCATACTTTACTTTCCCAGAGAAAGAAATAGGAACTGCCTTGGACAAGATTTGAACTCCCCGTTTCTAATTAACCCGCACGTCCTTCACTGCCTTAGCTGCACAAATTGTGTCTGGAGAAATTGCGCCTCGTTTTATTTAACGAATAAAGAACTCTAACAGCTTGTCAGCTCGATAACACGTAATCATATCCAGTTGGCGTGTGCTTTTCAGTGCTTGAATGATAACCACAGATAATGACACTTTGTCTTGACGGGGAATCAATTTCTCCGCTTTTAAGGTAAGTTTAAAATGCGTCATCAACGAAGTACACCAGCAAATTCTCGCCCATCGACGTCTTTTCAAACGTCTGCTGCCATTCTGCGAAAAAAATCGTCATGATTTGAGTTTCTTTCACTTTTTATTTACTTTATTTTAGTTTTCGATGATTCAAAAGTTGGAGAGCCACTGCTTTAGAGAATTATTTAAAGCCAAGAAATCGTCTCTTTTTTCTTTTTTTTTTTTTTGCAAGCAACGAAAATAAAATATAAATAAAAACACGATTAAAATTTTGTAACTACAGAGAAGACACTTATCTCAGTTTGGTGGAGATAACTCCCTTGGGTCACATGACAGCCGTTTAGTCACGTCACTTGATACAGTAATGAAAAGTGGCAGTCAAAAGTCAGTTCGTTTACATCAACCAGACGGTAAGGTTGCTTTCTTTAGCCAAGGCAGAGGCCAAATCTTCCTCCACGGCAGCTTACATGTCGATGGTGCCGTTTCCCTTTGGAAATATCTTTCTATGATATAGAATGAAACTCCAGCTCGCAAGACTCACTGTTTCTCGTTCGTGGAATATGTCCTCGACTGGGGCATAGATGAATCCGGCCCGTTTGAATCTGGAGTCCTAAATATGGTTTTTCCAGATACACGAGTATCTCCATATTGTATGTAAGACCCTTTTTGTTCCTCCTTACACTCTGCTTTGCCGCGTCGATATATATAATATATTATTCTCCGCATGGGACATGTGTATATGTACATATATATAGTTTTGTGTATGTCTTAGTTATATAAACGTCTCTCTGAGAACAAAGCATGTTTGTTATTCCTTTTTCCTTTCAACCATTCCGTTCCGCCCTGTCCGTGAGCTATGGCGGTGTTGTATCTTTCTTTCTTTCTATGTGCCGTGTCCTTTCAGGAAGTAGGCGATCATGGCTCTCCACCTCTCTCTATCCCTTGCAGCTCTCAACAAGTTCTTTCCCTCTGCCACCTCCTCCAGACCATGTTCTGTCATCCACTTGCTTAAAGCCGTTAGGTATGTCATGCGTTGTTTTCCCTTGTCTCTCTTTCCCTCTATTCGACCCGTGAGTATCAGATTCTCTAGGCCCTCCTTCCTCATTATACGCCCCAAGAACTTCAGCTGCCTCTTCCTGGTGTTAAGTATAAGCCTTCTCCTTCTTTGTAACCTAAGACCTTATCGTTGCTCACACGCTTGGTCCATGATATCCTTAGCATCCTTCTGTAGAACCACATCTCCGCTGCCTCGAGTCTCTTCTTCATCTTTGAGGAAATCGTCCGACATTCGCTGCCGTAAATAAGGACAGATGTCACGCAACAGCTCAGTATTCTTTTCTTCGTTACCAAAGAAATCCCGCTGACTCGCAATACTCTGCCAAGCTTTTGGAATGCGTCCTTGGCCATCCCAATACGTCTACGGATCTCAGTGTTACATTTACTGTCGTCTGTCAGAAGGCTTCCCAGATATTTAAACTTCCGTGTCTGTTTGATGCTAGTTTTCCCGAAACTGCAAATCACATTTTTGGGATCATCCTTTTACTGAGTGATGACCATGCATTCTGTCTTCTTGTAGTTTATCACGGATAACGGGAGAACTCAGAAATATAAATGAGAAAATAATTTTTTCTTTTATTGCGCTACGTCGTTACAATATTTAAATATTTAAATAAATAAATATGAATTAATGCAGAAGAATGATTTAAATATTTAATTTATTTACTCGTGTATTTTGGATTGGACAAATCTTTAAATGGATTTTTGCTTCACTTTTTACTCGTTTTTAAATATTCATAGTATAAGCCTAAAATATTATGATATGAATGAAAGATTCATTACGGAATTCATTGAGAAAAAGGTATTCATTATCGTAAATAAATAATTTTTTTAAAATGATACATAATTTTAAAAAGATATAAAAGTTATCGCCCTTTAATTTTCTTACTTTCAAATTTTCTGTGAAATAGATGAGCTATTTGACGAAGTAAAAATTCGATTTAACGCTTTCGTTGAAGATAGTTATCGAGCAAATGACATTCGCAGTTATGATTACCCACCTCCCACCACCACCACTACCTTTTATTTAGTTTGTTCCTCCTTGAACGACAGTGCCACGGTCATTCTCCTTGTTTTCGAAATATTTCTTTGCTTGCTTAACAAATGACTTAATACAAATTTCCTCGGTTAAAAAATAATTATAATAATTTTAGAAAATTCTAATGTCACTTTTTTGTTGATTTGTTTTACAGTCAAAGAAACGGAAAATGAGTCAAGGAAGGCTCTGTGTCTGTGTGTTCACATCTGCTACTGGTACTATGACTATTTTATTTTTATTTTTTTAATAATTTTTTTTAATCATGTCACTCCAAGCAAGGCGATAATGCTACTAAGACGTAAAGTGTTAATGGGAGTGAAACAAATAAGACTTTAGAAGAAGGAATTGGGAACCCAATCCTAAAAAGGAAACAAGGGATAAACCTCTACTTCGGTTAAAAAAACAGGGAGAGGTGTAAACCGGGCGAAAGGTGAAAAAATTAAATTTTTAAATATTAAAAAAAAAATCATAATTTTCACATTTTATTGAACTTTTCGGAAATTATTCGGTAAGAAATATCCATTATTTTTTTATTTCTGAGAAATACTTTTAAGGCTATCATTGAATTCAAATATACATACGCACACGCAAATATAAATATGGGCAGACTTTACCCTATAGACTTGCTTGGCAACCAGTCTAGGAGAAGGAAAACTCTGAATTCAAACCATCTGCTGCATTGTAGATCTGCCTCTTTAACTTTTGAGAGGAGGGATTGGGTAGCCTCAACATAACCAGTACAAAAGGAACCGCCATGCCATTGCTCTATTCTGCCTTGAATGTCACCATGAACCACAATTGAGAGATGGAGGGGAGTGGTGACTACAGTGGTGGCGCAAAATGACTACATAAAACTACATAAAATGAAGCTACAAAAAATTAATATATATATATTATAAATTAACTTATTTAAAATATGGTTTCTTCGCTACACAGGAATTACCATGTTTCAAAAACCGAAGCTAAAAACTTCAAATTTAATTATATAATTAAATTAAAAGCATTAGTTCTGTTTCATCTTCAAAATTCATTGAAGATTGAAAATTAACTTTGAAGTTTTTAGCTTCGGTTTTTGAAACATGGTAATTTCTGTGTAGCGAAGAAACCATATTTTAAATCAGTTAATATAATATTTATGCTCTGTAAATATACATTGAGCACTTTTTTGTAAAAATATCAATGAAGAACACCAGATTATATATCTTACTGTTCTTTCTTTTTGTTATAATATATACATACATACATATATAAACGCAGATCTCTTTTGTGTTTTTGGAGGTGGGTCTTTACATTACGTGAAGTCTCTTCAATGTACATGTTATTGCACTGTAGACATTTGATCTGATAAACTCCAACATTCGAATTGTTGTTTATTTTATTTTTCATCCTGGTTATATCTTCGATAGTCTTGGAGTTAGTTGTAAATACATTATATATTACATACTTTAACATCCAGAATGTTTTTTTTCAGTTGAATAATATATATATATATATATATATATATATATATATATATATATATATGGCTCAAACACTAATATTCCATGGTTATAATTTATTACATTGGAATCGTAATCACGTTGGATCGTGATTACGATTCCAATGTAATAAATTATAACCATGGAATATTAGTGTTTGAGCCATACATATATATATATATATATATATATATATATATATAATATATATATATATTGTGTGTGTGTGTGTGTGTGTGTGTGTGTGTGTGTGCAAATATGTTGAAAAATAGGAAAGAACACGTTAGGTAAATAATCTGGAGTTCTTTAGTGTTTTTATTTTTAAAAAACAGTGCTCCATACAGAAGTAGAGCTTAAATTGTGGATACAAATTAATTCTTATGCTCCTTATCAAAATGGTCGTTCCAGCCGTTTCCATAGTAATTAATTTAGCGAATGAACATGCTTATAAAAATGCGTAAATTTCAAGCTTGGTTATTCCTAAATTTTCGCTTGAGGATGAAACTTTAATTCAATTTAATTTTAATAATTATATTGAGGTTTTCGGCTCTTGTTTTTGAAACATGAGAACTCTGATGTAGCGAAGGATCATATTTTTTTATATAATTATATATATAATATATAAGTTTTTGGAACCACACCACGATAAGATAATTTTTAAAACAAGAATCATAATATATAAGAACAAGTAGGAATCCTTTATAAATTTGGCACGTTTCACTAATTATTTTAGTTTCATCAGAGATTTTCGGAATGTGTTAGCGGGGAGGCAACTACACTGACTTTCCTACAAAATCTCTACATCTCTTACGATTTATCTATGTCGGTAATTTAGTTAGGCTTGGTAGAAATATTTCTAGGGTGTTTTACTTTGTTTTAATAATTCCATCCCAAGCAAGGCAATAAAGACACTAGGACGCAAGGGGTTACTGAGTGTTAGAAAATATGAGAAAAAACTACTATTAAGGAGAGAGGACAATAAAAAAACAAGAATTAAGAAGACAGAAGATAACGATTGACATTGCATTTAAATTTTTGAAGATCAAAGGCAATAAAGCCACTAGGACGCAAGGCGTTACTGTGTGTTAGAGAATATGAGAAAAACTGCTATTAAGGAGAGAGGACAATAAAAAAACAAGAATTAAGAAGACAGAAGATAACGATTGACATTGCATTTAAATTTTTGAAGATCAAAGGCAATAAAGCCACTAGGACGCAAGGGGTTACTGAGTGTTAGAGAATATGAGAAAAACTACTATTAAGGAGAGAGGACAATAAAAAAACAAGAATTAAGAAGACAGAAGATAACGATTGACATTGCATTTAAATTTTTGAAGATCAAAGGCAATAAAGCCACTTGGACGCAAGGGGTTACTGAGTGTTAGAGAATATGAGAAAAACTACTATTAAGGAGAGAGGACAATAAAAAAACAAGAATTAAGCGGACATAACGATCGACATAGCATTTAAATTTTGTAAGGTCAAAGTTGACTGGAAAGCCATTTAAGCTGTATGATGAGACCGTACCGCTAATCTAGTGCTGCGCTTAAATTCATAAAGTCGATGTACCAATGTGGAAAGCTCATCGGGACACTTACTGTGAAAATATTTATAGAAAAGATGCAGGGAAGCTACGTTACGTGGGTAGGAAAATAAGTGGACTGAAGTCGGGACGTCAGGACACAACCAATGACACTGCAGTTTCTTTTTTGTATTTTATCAATAATTTCTAAATACATGGTAGAAATACCAGAGCAAATGTGACAGCCATATTCAATGCCTGGACGAGTGGTAGACTTATAAATATATATACTTTACGAATTTAAGCGCAGTGGATGTGCGTTGTGGCGTCACGGATAACGGCTCGGAATGCGAACTCGGGGAGCCGGGCTCGAATCCCAGCCGAGTTCGTTGGATTCACTTACGCACAAAGGTAATGAATTCATCTCTTCTCGCCCAGCTACGGGTTAAATAGCAGAACAGACTGGGTTCTTTAACCTTGGTTGGCAACCAGTCTACCGCAGAAAAAAAATGGCAACCTACAGCGGGAAAAAAATCTACCTTGTCATCGAAAGATACATCATCACCTAAGTGTGTATCACGTATGGTACTTCTGCGGCCTGTCTCCCCTTTATATTCCTTTCCGCAGCTGCACGGGATAGCGTACACACAGTCTTTAGTCATGTTCTCCTCTATGGGTGGTCTTACTCGGGAGAGAGCTGCACGGGATAGCGTACACACAGTCTTTAGTCATGTTCTCCTCTATGGGTGGTCTTACTCGGGAGAGAGCTGCACGGGATAGCGTACACACAGTCTTTAGTCATGTTCTCCTCTATGGGTGGTCTTACTCGGGAGAGAGCTGCACGGGATAGCGTACACACAGTCTTTAGTCATGTTCTCCTTTATGGGTGGTCTTACTCGGGAGAGAGCTGCACGGGATAGCGTACACACAGTCTTTAGTCATGTTCTCCTCTATGGGTGGTCTTACTCGGGAGAGAGCTGCACGGGATAGCGTACACACAGTCTTTAGTCATGTTCTCCTCTATGGGTGGTCTTACTCGGGAGAGAGCTGCACAGGATAGCGTACACACAGTCTTTAGTCATGTTCTCCTCTATGGGTGGTCTTACTCGGGAGAGAGCTGCACGGGATAGCGTACACACAGTCTTTAGTCATGTTCTCCTCTATGGGTGGTCTTACTCGGGAGAGATATCTTTGAAGGTTGTCCTGATGTTATATGGACCACAGATCCTTTGTATTTTCTCTGATAACCCCTTCACATAAGACAAGCAGACTGTTTTCTGAGTGCTGTTGTCCTCCTCTTGTCTGCTGCCATGTACCCAGGGTAGTTGTTACGGTACTACTTATACTGACCAATTCTTTAATGTCTCTGGGTCGCCACTCAAGGACACATGGCACAGTGGATAAAGGCGTTTCATCAGATCCAGTGACAGGAGCCAAAGAGTTTGAGTTCAATACCCGGTTAAGGCAGTGGAGAACTTGGAGAGGGAAATTAACAGGCGATAACTGACAACTGATATCTATTAAACGTGGAACTAGAACAGTCTACACCAGTGAGCGAAATAAATGGTTCAGTTCGACATTCCAACCACCTGAAGAAGGCCGGAGCGTACAACGGCCGAAACGTTGTAATAAATATGGCGACGAGGACAATAATCCGAATAATGTAAATGGTGTAGTTAATTGCTGATATATTTATTTTTACCCTGTTGTTTCAGGTAGATGGAACTCTATAGCTCAGGCAGGCAATCCACCTAGAAGAAGAAAAAAAAACCCTGATTTTAAATCTCCGCTGCCTTGTGGTCATATCGAAATAAGGAAATGACTATAGAAGTAAATCTAGACAGAAAACCCCGAGTGGAACTCCGATGTCAACACTGACCAACGTTCTGGTAACTCCTGCAGCCAAGCCGACCCCAAATTTAATGCGCTGGATTTGGATTTTGTTGATACGGTCGAGAGGCTGATGGGGGCGTGTCGTCTGGGCAGCATACGACATCCATATATCATCGCCCAGGCCTACCACCTGGACAGGTCACACTAGTCCCACCGCCAAAGGACCGAATTTGGACCAAACAGGTCGCTACCCTTATCTCGCGAGATAAATGGAGGCCTACTTGGTTGAGGCAACGCTAATGCGTCCATGAACATTACAAACAATGTCACCTCGGCATGATTATAACAATCAAGATGAACGTTCAAGTCTGAATGAAAAAGCATAATTGATTGAATATCTTACATTTCAAGAGATAAGTTCTATTGATATTTATTTTTTTATTATCATTGAGATAAAAATTCGTATTAAAGGTCAGTCACATTGTTAGGGAAATATTACCATGTGTAGTATTATCATTAGCTTGCTCTTTTTAGTTATTGGGTCATTCTAAAAGATTTGTAGAGACATTATTATTATTATTAATTTTTAAAAGTTTTTCACCCCAAGCCAGGCGGGAGTGCCACTAGCACGCAAGGGGTTACAGAGAATGGGAGAAAGAGTAAAGAGGCATGAAAAAGGAAAAGACGAAGAGAAGGACGGGGAATAGATCAAGGCATCTGGAGATGTCAGTTGATATTGCATTTGAATATCTGGAGATTATAGCTATCAAGGAAGCAAGTAAAAGGGAGTTCCACTGACAGGAAATGCGGGACATGAAGATATTGGAGTAGAAGAGACAGCTACATTTAACCGTTTCGACAGTGAAAGTTTGGGACTGAGATGCCAACCTAGTGGCACGTTTAAATTCATGCAGTTTGGGAACCAGTGAAAGCAGCTCGTCGGAACAGTTACCGTGAAAGTATTTGTAGAAAAGACAGAGTGAAGCGACAGCACGTTTGTGAGAGAGCGCGACTGTAGACGAGATGCCAGATCAGGGTATATCCGTCTCTGGATTTTGTCGAGGACTTTAAGACGAACAGCGGGATAATAATGAATATCATGAATAAAATAGAATAAAATAAAGCAAATAATATTAAAACGTTGTTTAAAATAAATTAAATAAAAAAAGAAAAATTTCCCAGAATGCAACAGAAACATTTCCTGCCTGAAAATGGACTTCAAATCAAAAACACTGAATTCAGTCTCTTCGCCACTGACCGTTGGAAAATCAAGACGTCCAACTACTCTCTCCGGGACATTGCTTCTTAAAATTCATCCTTTTTATCACATGCAACCTTGTAACTAAAATACACACACACCAGTACACAAAAATAAATAGTATGATTTAATTTACAATTTAACATGATTTTAGTCTTATTTCTGTGTATGTTTTTATTATTGTGAACACGAGACAATTTCTGCTGCTATGATGTGAGTGACCCCACATATATTTGAATATGGCCATTTTGTTCTATTGCATAATATCAATCAAAAGTTTTAAAATATAACAATTCACTTCCTGTTTGTTCAATATTGATTAATCATCATCTTTTATGTGCCATATCCCACCAGGATGTGGTTGATCATGACTCTCCACAACTTCCTGTCCTTTGTTGCCTTTAGTAAAGTTTTCCTTTTTACTATATCTCCTAATCCCTATTCCACCAACCATTTACACAAACTCAATACATAGGTTATGTACTACTTTCCTCTGTCCCTCTTGCCTTCAATCAGTCCTGTGAGTATCAAATTTTCCAAGCCTTCTTTCATCATTATGTACCCTAGAAATTTCAACTGTATATTTTTGATGCTTCATATGTCTATTTTGTTTCCATTTTCTTTAAAACTTTGTTGTTGCTATTGTGTTCAGTCCATTATATTCTCAGCATGCTTCTGTAGCACCACATATCTATTGCCTCAAGTCTCTTCTCTATCTATGATGAGATGGTCCAGTATTCACTGTCATATAAGAGTACAGTGTAACCCGGATATAAGAGAGTTGTCGGGACCGGAGAAGAAGTCTCTTATATTCGGGTTTCTCTTATATCCGGGTTTGGTCTATTTTGTTTAGGTAAGTATGGCTCTAATTTAACCATTTACAAAAACTCAATACATAGGTTATGTACTACTTTCCTCTGTCCCTCTTGCCTTCAATCAGTCCTGTGAGTATCAAATTTTCCAAGCCTTCTTTCATCATTATGTACCCTAGAAATTTCAACTGTATGTTTTTTTATGCTGCATATGTCTATTTTGTTTCTATTTTCTCTAAAACTTTGTTGTTCATTCCTTTTTATAATACGAAGTGACTTCTTCCTTTTATCACATACAACCATAAAATACTTATACACACACACACCACTCCACAAAAATAAATTGTGGTTTTAATTTACAATTTAACATGATTCTAGTGTTATTTCTGTGTATGGTTTTTATTATTGTGAACATGAGGCTATCCCTGCTGGTATGATGTAAAGTACCCCACAGTTACATTAATTGTAACTAACTTGTTGACATTCTTTCAGTTACATTGAAATTGGGATTTAGAATACATTTTTGCCCATGGATCCAAAGAAAGGTTATATCGCTGGAAGATAAGGTGGAAATTATTTTATTCAGAATACTGTACGCACATATCAGAAATACTGTAATTGGCAATGGGGAATGCTTACTTGGTTATTTTGACTGAAGTCGTTTTTCGACCTAAGTCGTGACCTCTGGAACCAATTAACGATGTAGGGTGAGATATACCTGTATAGACATTGTTTGTTTCCGATATTTCTACCAATGTGTGGATAAGATGACAGCATACATCAAGTCTCACTTGCGAACGCGCGTGTCAACACTTCCCTTCGTGCCATACAGTGTTTTTCGACTTTACCATGTTACAATGGCAGCCGATATTTTGTATTTAATAAACATTAATTCTTTTATTTTTTCGCTTACGACCAATGCCATCTTTTATGTGCCTTCAGGAAAATGGTGATCATGGCTCTCCACAATTTCCTTTCTGTTGTAGCTTTTAATAAATTTTGTCTTTTTGTTATTTCTCCTAAGCCCTATTCCGCCATCCATTTTCTAAGTATGTTATGCGTCGTTTTCCTCTGTCCTTCTTGCCCTCAATCTGTCTTGTGAGTAACAGATTTTCTAAGTCTCCTTTCCACATTAAGTGCCCTAGAACAGGGGTCGGCAACCTTTTGCTATGTGTTGACTTAGGATTTTAAACTCATTCAGTGTGCCAACAGCATACGTATTTTTATACAAGTCAAGGTCAATATGCTTGTTCTACAATATATTTTATATAGTATTATATAGTGTATATACTTTAGTATATATTAAAATTGAAACAGCGAAATATCTTCTTTGCGTTGTAGTAGTTATTAGTTCGGACTTCGTGATGTCATTTGCGGCTGCGTGCCATTGGAAATTGCTTGGCGTGGCACGCGTGCTGTAGTTTGCCGACTCCTGCCCTAGACGTTTCAACTGTCTCTTCCTGATGTATAAGTTACCTTTTTGTTTCCAGTTTCACTAAAACTTCGGCGTTGCTCACATGTTCGGTCCATAGTATCCTCAGCATCCTCCTGTAGAACCGCATTCCTGCTGCCTCAAGTCTGTGAAGAAATTGTCCCGAATTCACTGCCATACAGGAGGACTGATATTACGTAATAATCCAGTATTCTTTTCTTTGTTTCTAACGAAATTTTCCTGTTTTTTAATATTTTGCTTAGGTTTCGTGATGCACATTTGGCTATCCCAATGGGCCTCCGGATCTCAGTGTCGGACTTTCGATCCTCTGTCAAAAAAATTTCCCAGATATTTAAATTGTTGTACTTGTTTGATTTTGATATCGCCAGTTTGTAGTTTGCCCGTTAGCAATACCACACAGGCAAAGAAGTGCTCTATGATAGTTCAGCTGTAGGAACTTTAAGTACAGGAAAACTGATGCTCACGCGCATGTATCTTTCAATTTTAGTCCACCAAATAGTTGGGGTAAGTGGTTCTTAACAAGCTGTGTTTATGTTAATTGCAATAATTAACGTTGAGCTTGAAAGCGTATGAAAAAGATTCGTGTATTAAGTTGAATGTGGAAAACTGGAGTTGATTGTTCGTCATAAAAGATTGCTGTGTGAATGAGTGTTCTCTCAGGCTGGAATCATGTTAAGGAACTTTAACGTAAAGCCTGGAACTGTGTGACGAGTTCAAAGGATTCCGATCGGCGCACTGTCGAAGATGTAAGACGTTTCATATTGCTAACTTTGGTCACGTGATAGGCTCACAGAAGCTTGATAGATTTTTGGCGGAATTATCTTTTTGGTCAGCTCAAGAACTAGGTCGATGTTATTAAATATTAAGTGACCAATTAGAAGTTGAGATTTTCTGAAAATATACATTAAGCTGAATAAGCTCTGTGATCCACATTTTGTACGAAAATTGATAAAAAAGGTGGTAGCGGGATGCTAAAGTACCATAGCAATGAACAGTTTGTACTTTGTATTAGGTTGGTGCAAAAATAATGTCGTTTTCTCACATAGTAACATAATGTGAGAAAACGACATTATTTTTGCACCAACCTAGTATTTTCAGTGACAGTAATCATCTTTGTGCCATACGGCAGATATTTTTGTACCTTTTATCATATTTTTAAAATCCATTACGATGTTACGATAGCAAATTTAAACTCCATTAATATGTTACGATAGCAACAAACTTCGTACATTTACTGATTAACTTTATGGTATCCGGCGGTTGTTTCTGTATTTTTTATCATGTTTTTTTTTTTAAATTCATTCCTTTTCTTTTAAACGCTTTAGTACATTCTCCTGCATATGGTGAAGGGGAGAAAAGCTATTAGATGTGTAACTCAAAATAACCAAGTCATCTTAGGCTATTAAAATATATCTATATATATTAGGTTGGTGCAAAAATAATGACGTAATAATGTTGTTTTTGACGTATTTTTTAACGTCACAAAACGACATTATTACGTCATTATTTTTGCACCAACCTAATATATATATATATATATATATAGTTTTATGATGAGCTCATCAGAAGGTAACCCCATCATACGTCAAGCAATATCTGTATAGAAAAGTGTAACTTTACCCAGGATAAAAGTGTCTGCATTTTCAGTGCGGGAACCATTAATCAGTTCGCAGCAAAGCAAATGAGCAACTTGCCTTCTGGTTCATTTAGATCTGCCGCCCACACAAATTACATTCCACTGCAAAATGACTTCGGTGTTACGAGCAGATACAGCCAGCAAAAATTCATTTGTCCCGTATGTTATTTCTGTCCAATTTTTTTACTGTTAACTATTTGAACCAAACCATCAGTAGACGTGAATATTTCACGGTTTTCCTATTTCATTTTTTTGATGAATCATAATTTTTAAGTTAATGACTGAATAAGCTCATGGCGAATTCTAAGCAGGGCCGGTGCAAGGGTATCGTGGCCAATCCCCGAATCAATGATACAGGCCTTCCATTTTACTTACATCTCCATTTTCATAATGTAGTTTTCATATAAAATGCACATTTTATAACAACCGTCTTGACTTAGTTAAGATGAGTTGACCTATTTATCATGTGTCTAATTTGTATTTCTATACATTGGATACAGTTTCCATTTTTCTAGTTGAATTGTTTGTCTATACGATCCATTATTGTAAATAATTAAATTACAATAAAATTTGTATTTTATATGAATACAACCTTATGAAAATCAAGATGTAGTAGAGTGGGGGTGGGGACTGTATCATAAATTCGGGGGATTACCACGATTAAAAAAATTACACGGATTGTGACTTCATCATAGAGGCTTTTTTTTCTCTTCCAAATTCCTGTCTCTTTGTAATTGGAAAATAAATACAATGCATCTAAATACAAATTAGAGACCTGTCACTTCGTAAAAAGGAAATAGTATATTTTCGTATGGTGTTATCACTACCTAATCCCATAAAAGTGCTTTTTGAGGGTTTTTTTTTTTTTGGGGGGGGGGTTGAGACTTCGCATGAGCAATACAAATTCACGGATTTGAACCAAAAAAAAGCCCCCAGAATGATGTCACAATCCGTGAAATTTTTAGTCCAAATAGTCTCTTATATATCTTTTTCGCCTTTCCTCTCGATCAAAACTGAATAGTCCATAATTTATATGGTCAACGTACATATTGTTTAACCCTTTGAGCCCTGACCACCGCTTTACCGGTGGTAGAGAAAAATGACTTAATGCTCAGCCACCGGTTGAACGGTGGGTAAACACTTGTAATTATTTTTATATCTGCAGTGAAACATTACATACCGATTATTTGCGAATTTTGACTCACGAGCTCAGGCAGAAAGGTTAAAACTGGTCAGGGTCGCAGGGCTCAAAGGGTTAACTAAGTCGCTCACTCACTAATGTTGGTTGGTTGATTTTGTTTAGTGGTATATCAACATCTGTATGGGTTATTTAATGCCGTAATATAAATAATTTGAACAATTTTATGGTTTCGACTAAATATATTTTGAACGTAATTGCATTCAACTAAAAATGTGTTGTTGCTAATTTTACTATAAATAGCTACAGTTGCTTTTTTTTTTTTTTTTTTTTTTTTTTTTTTTTTTTTACATAAAAATGTATTTCTGGTATTTTTACTATAAAAATGCGTTTTCATACTTTCATAGTATTTTGTTTTTGCTTGGGTGTCCACTATTTGCCCATAGATGGGACCCTAACAGGTACTACCACCCTCAATCATTTTGTTGGCAATACCATCATAGATTTATAGAAGCACCAGGTATTAATGCCATAAACCGTGTCAGCATTGACTGTAGTCACAGGGCGCCCATTGACCTCTAACAGAAAGCCTAGACTAGGTTCGCGGTTGCCACCCACTCATTTTAAACAATTTTGCGTTATTTAAAAAGCTACACACTGACGCGTGTTTAAATTCTCACAGTATTTAGTATCACTAACATTTTTTGTCGAGTTTTGCAAACTCTACGTTTTGTTCAATTTCACAAACCAATCAATGAAATTTGAATAAGCTGATTTATTTGGAAAAATACTTTGACAAAAAACACAACTTTGCGGTTTAAAAATTTCTTTAATTTAATCTTATAAGACTACAAGGTAAACAATATTTTTTAAAGAAAATCTTTTTTTTTCTTCTTTTTAACAGCGAAGAATAAATTATTAGGATTTCTTAAACTTGAGCATGCAACATACAACTGACCATACAACTTAAATATTTCTTTCTGGTGCCAAATTCCAACTTTTTGAAGCGTTTGGCCTTATGATTTGTTTATATTTCTGGCAAACGTGGGGCGAATTGCAAAGTGGATTCTTGTGTGTGTGTATATATATATATATATATATATATATATATATATATATATACTGCGTAACAAAATTTGGACTTTTTTGTCTTTGGTCAGTATTATTTCGTAATTGCTTCTCTAGAAAGCAAAGGAAGTTTCAAGAACTTTCGAGAAATTTCTAAAAGTTTCAAGAATTTCTAGAAAATTGTTGATGCAATATTTAATTTAATCGCAGAAGAATAAAAATGAATTATTCTTAGAATCCAAAATTAGTTTTGGCTTCAAAATAAAAAATAAAAATAAAAAAAAGGTTGATAAGCTGTAAAATACAGATCAATCAACCACAGGCTTAAAGTTTGGGGCCATCCTCTGGATTACAAAGAATCGCCTAAAAATTTGAGGGCTTTTTCAAAACTAATTTCCTTACTCACTTCAGGCCCGAAAGACTTTCGTCCCCTGATGATGAAATTAATCAATGACTATAAATAGTTTCCCCGTTCTGGGTATGACGATAAACTACGGCCAACATCAAGGCCTCTGATCAGGAGGTTTTGAGGAGCGTGGAACCTCCTCTTGATTGCTGGTGTTCCAAAGTCCACCCCGATGCGGGGTGGTAGCACCTGTTAGGGTCCCAGCTATGGGCAAATAGTTAATCCCCAAACTTGTGAAAAAATAGGTTTTAATACCAGAAATACTTTGTAATAAAAAACATTATTACCAGCAATAATCTTTGAAGGAAAAATTATTATAAGCAACACTTAAATAAAAATACCAGTAATGCAAACAGCTATACATTCTTTGAAAAAAAAAAAAAATGGAGAATGGAACTCAGAATACAAAATAGTGTGAACAAAATATTACCAAGTGAGTAATTTAAAAAAAAAAAAAAAATTATGAAAATAAAACCATCCAAAATTGCAAATTTCCTAAAAGTTGGATTGTACTCAAAAATATGAGTAATAGAAAAATGGTTCAAATATATATGTATACATCCACTTTTTTTTCTTTTTTTTTTTTTTTTTTTTAAATCAAACTATCGCTATGAATGTATTTCAAAAATTTTGTTGGCATTAAATGACCCAGTGAGATTGATATGCCATAAAACAAAGCAACCAAATATATAGTTTTCTTAAAATTTTATCTCAGTTTTTCTAACTTACTTTGCTGTCTAATGGTAATCTTAGAGGGTCGCAAATTTTAAATTTTAGGTAACCACTTCTCTAAACAATTGGATTCCATGCACTAATGGGTTAGTTTCAGCATCCTAGCTTAGTAAAGGCTAATTAAACTAAAGTAGGCATGAACCTTAAAAAGTAAACGCTATCTCCGCTTGTGGCAGAATGAGTAACTCCCATGGCAGAAGAATTTCAGCTACCCTGCTTTTTCATAGGCCAATGAAAAATGCATGTATAAAAGAAAAACGAAAAAATAAACGATCAATTGCTAATATCTCCTGACGAGTGGATGGAGTAATTGCTGGCGGGCATATCTACGAAACTCTAGAGTCAGGATGCTGAAGGTAACACCAATCAACTAAGTGATCGGCCTGCTGGGAGATGGGTAATTTTATCTGTAGAATGGTTTCCAACCAAGGCTATAGAAGCCAGTCTGTTTTGCTATTTAACCCGGAGACAAGAGATTCATATTTTCCAGAAAGTATTTGCGTGTAAGTGAATGTAACCACAAACAAGTCTTTCTGAAGCGCACAACTGTCTCAAAATATAAAGTTTTTTTTTTTTTAATCATTCAACTCCAAGCAAAGCAATAAATCCACTAAGATGCAAGATTAGAGAATATTAAAAAAAAATCTATTAAGCAGAAGGACAATAAAAGAACAATAAGAAAATAGAGGATAACAATTGACATTGCCTTTAAATTTTTGAAGAGATCAAAGGTAATAAAGCCACTAGGACGCATGGGTTTACCGATTATTAGAGAATATGAGAAAAACTACT